>JBBPBX010005331.1:39153-50605 GCA_038048925.1 Garcialebias charrua
AGAAGTGAGGAGTAGGGAGATGAAAAATTTTGTTTTTTGATACTGAGACTGGACGAGTAGCTCTCGGCAAACTGCCGACTTCAAAGGTAGCTCTTGGTTCAAAAAAGGTTGGGCACCCCTGATTTAGGCACTCCTGCAATTGTCACACTTTTTCCTGTTAAAAACTGACTCCGGCCCCCCACCAGAGAAGGGAAAAGTTATGTGGCCCTCACAGGAAAAAGTTTGGGGACCACTGATCTAAACAGTAGGTATCGGTTTATGGTAGCTAACAGCTAACATGCTAAAAATGATTTTTTTTTTTAGCTCTAAAAATCTTCTGCAGCTAACAGGTTGTAAATGACCACCAAATAATTAAGCTCTGTAAGTTTCAAGAAAATCTGCGGTGTGGTTTATGAGTTATCTTGCTAAAAATAAAACGCTAATAACATAGCTAAATGGTAACTACCTCCAGAGCAAGGAGCCGGGTAGCGACATTCAGTCCGAGCAGAGGAGGCTTTTTTCGGACACGACGGTTGGTGTACTCTCTGAAAGTGTCCCCTAGCGGACAAAAGTGGTACTGCACCATTTTTTGGCCAAAATGAAAAACGGCAATATCAGAGCGAAAAATGGGTCTAAAAATATGGGGAAAAAATCCATAAATAACCCGCTTCTGTGTTTAACACGCAGGACATTCAAATGAGCAAAAAAACTGTGTGTTATAGGCAGACAAATACGGTATGTAAATTGACATATCACACCTCACACCTTAACAGTAGAAGTTTCTCAAAGTTTTTGTTAATCTAATTCACAAATGAGGCTCCTCTGTTCCCATCAGGTGTGAGACGTCTGGGAATCAGCCCCAAAGCGGCATTATATGTTTTTGAAAGTTGGAATCTGAGGCCTCCTCCTCTGTTTAAAGATGGTTTCTCTCTTTTTACATAAACAGCTTCTTTCACACCCCTCTCAAACCACCAGTGCTCTCGGTCCAAAATGTACACATTCTGGTCCTCAAATGAGTGTCCCTTGTCCGTGAGGTGGAGGTGAACAGCTGAGTTTTGTCCAGATGAGGTGGCTCTCCTGTGTTGGGACATTCTTCTGTGAATGGGCTGCTTAGTTTTCCCAATGTAGAGGTACGGACAGTCCTCGCTGTATTGGACCGCATACACTACACCACTCTGTTTATGTGTACTGTATTTTCCGGACTATAGGTCGCAGTTTTCATAACTTTTATGGACAGAATTTATAGGCGCAGCCAAGGTGTTGAGAGGATCCGTTTTGGTGGCCTTAGAATCGCTTCTCTGTTTTTTGCAGATGATGTGGTCCTATTGGCTTCATCAGATCGTGATCTACAGCTTTCGCTGGAGCGGTTTGCAGCTGAATGTGATGCGGCCGGGATGAGGATCAGTTCCTCCAAATCCGAGGCCATGGTCTTGAGCCGGAAAAGGGTAGCATGCCTTCTCCGGGTCGGGGAGGAGGTCCTGCCCCAAGTGGAGGAGTTTAAGTATCTCGGGGTCTTGTTCACGAATGAGGGAAAACTGGAGCGTGAGATCGATAGGCGGATAGGTGCAGCGTCCGCAGTGAAGCGGGTGCTGTACCGGTCTGTCGTGGTGAAGAGAGAGCTGAGTCAAAAGGCAAAGCTCTCAATTTACCGATCGATCTACGTTCCCACCCTCATCTATGGTCATGAGCTCTGGGTTATGACCGAAAGAACGAGATCTCGGATACAAGCGGCTGAAATGAGTTTTCTCCGCAGGGTGTCTGGACTCTCCCTTAGAGATAGGGTGAGAAGCTCAGTCATCCGGGAGGGACTCGGAGTAGAGCCGCTGCTTCTCCACATCGAGAGGAGCCAGTTGAGGTGGCTCGGGCATCTGGTTAGGATGCCTCCTGGACGCCTCCCTGGTGAGGTGTTCCGGGCATGTCCCACCGGGAGGAGACCCAGAGGAAGACCCAGGACACGCTGGAGGGACTATGTTTCTCGGCTGGCCTGGGAACGCCTTGGGATTCCCCCAGAGGAGCTGCTCCAAGTGGCTGGGGAGAGGGAAGTCTGGGCCTCCCTACTTAGGCTGCTACCCCTGCGACCCGACCCCGGATAAGCGGAAGAAAATGGATGGATGGATGAAGGTTGCAGTTTTTTTCCTAATTTGCATGCCCTGCGACCTATAGAGAGGTGAGACCTGTTTGTGGATTTTTTCCCATATTTTTAGACCAATTTTTGGCTCAGACATGACCAATTTTCATTTTGGCAAAAAATGGTGCAGTACCACTTTTGTCCGCTAGGGTACACCGACCGTTCCCACCTCATGTGTCCGAAGGAAGCCTCCACTGGTCGGACTGACTCTGTCGCTGCCTGGCCTCCTGCTCTGGAGGTAACTACTGTTAGCTGTGTTTGTTAGCAAGATAAGTCAAGAACCACAGGACAGATTTTTATCAAACTTAAAGTAATCACTGTATGGACATTTACAACTGACTAACTTTATGAGATGTTTGAGATAAAATTATATGTTTTATGAGCATAAACGTGTCGCGGCTAGCCTTGCTTTATTTCCGTGTATATTTTAGCAAATAGCTCATAAACCACTTGCCGGATTTTCTTTCAGCTTACAGAAAGTAATTATTTGGTGCTCATTAACAAACTGTTAGCTGTTGGAGTTGTTTGAGATAAAGTTCGATTTATTTATAATTTATTTTTGCAGCGCACGCAATGGTTTGGAAGATGTCAAAGTGAAACAATTTAAATCCAGCTGATTTGACCATTACGTGAATTTATTAAGGAACGGTTAAGCTCAGGAACCCTTGTGCTATAATGTCAGCTGTAATTTTTAGCAAACAAATAATTGTTTTTACTGTGTTAATCTTCTTAAAGCCTTGCTGTGCACTCCTGTGGCAGACATTTGCAGCGGAGCTAAACACTCGGACCACATTTCCGGGTTGTCTCAGCGGTGACACGTCACGTCAGCAGTGGGTGACACATTACGTCAGCGGTGACGTAGGTGCGATCTAAATAAAGGTGCGACCCGTTTATGGATTTTTCCAAATTATTGAAAATAATTGGACAAAGCGACATATAGAAAGGAGCGACTTTTCAGGCGGAAAATACGGTAGGTGTTTTGTCCTTTGGGTGCACAAGCCTCTGACTTAAGAGTCCTGCTGGGTTTGAAATGTACTGGGATGTTGTGTTTGTTGAAAATCATTCTGAAATTCTCTGATACTCCAGCCACATAAGGGATGACAATGTTTTTTCGTCTGTTCTCCTTTTTCTGTTTATTATTGTGTTTAATAGATGTCCTCGCTGACCTGACAAAGGCCCAGTTAGGATATCCACGTTTGGAGAGATTTTTTAATGTGTTTCTGTTCCTTTTCCTTCCCTTCTGTCTTCGTGGGGATGTGTTTGGCCAGATGCTGTAAAGTTCTGATGACAGTTGTTTCTGTATTGAACGTATTGACTGTATTGAACGCCTTTTTTGATTTTATCATGTCCTGGATGACTGAGAATCTTCACCAGCATTAAGGACAATATTACAGCAACACACACGCACGCACACCCACATCCACAAAATTTTACCCCCACAATCACAGCTTTTGTCTGCATATACTTTTTATATTTTAGAGTTACTATTGTTTATTTAGTAAATAAACGCGGCCGTGGCACAGTGGTAATGGCAGTCGTCCCCCGATCGGAAGGTTGGAGGTTCGAATCCCGCGTCCGCCCACCATGTGTCGTTGTGTACCTGGGCAAGACACTTAACCCCAAGTTGCTCCCAGTAGGTCTGGATGGCGCCTTGCAAGGCAGGCTACCACTACCGGTGTATGAATGTGTGAATGAATGGGTGGATGGCTGGTATTGTAAAGCGCTTTGGGGCTCCTCACAGGGGGCTGGAAAGCGCTATATAAATAAGCTCCATTTACCATTTACCATTTATTTCCAAAAACTAAAGCTACAGAAAGTGCAAATTATACCGATACTGGATGTGCACGCTCCCGCGGGTCACCATTATAAAAGTCATCAGATTTGTTTCATTGCCTGATCGTCTCTCTGCTTCTCCTGTGCTCCTCCCTTCTCCCCAGCTCTACCTGTCTGCTCCTCTCCAGCTAATGTACTGTAACATCACCTGCCGGGGCCACGCCTCATCCTCTTCTCCCTCAGGTGGTGGAAGAGTCAGGGAGCGTCCTCCTGTGGGTTCAGCTTCTCTGACATATGTTTTTTAAAATCTGCCAGTTTCAATATGGTCTCCAGTTCTTTTTCAAACTTGTTCTGACAAATATATACTTTTATTTTGAGCAACGCTCTTGAATTTCTTACAAGACATGTGGACAGCTGTCAGTCAATAATTGAGAGACGCCTCCATAAGTTCCAAGATGGCGGTGCGAGCACTCGCTGCGGCTTCTCTCTCTCCCGAGAACACAGTGTTTTTGTCTTTGTCCTGCATGCCGCAATGTGCCGTCACGTCTCCGTCATGTCTACGTGTTCAGAACGCAAGTACAGCCGTGAGTTCCTGATTGATGTTGGAAAAACCGCTCATTTGGGAATAAACAGTGAGCTCCAGGAGAAGCTACGGAACTGTGGCCTGCTCTGGAAGCCAGCACCGAGCCTCGCTTCATCGCGCCCACAGTGGAAGCGCAACAAGCGGAGTGACTGCGACCTGCTCTAGGAGCCAGCACAGAGCCTCCCTCCATCGCGCCCGCATTGGAAACGCGACAAGCGGCGCGACAGGAAGCAGAAGCGGGGTAAGCGCGGAGGTATCAGAGCTAGGCTAGCAGCTAGCCCACACAAACCGGCCATCCCATCCATGGTTTTGGCTAACGTGCGCTCCTTGGACAATAAACTGGATTATATATGCCTGCTACAAACGACAAAAAAGACTGTGAGAGACTGCTGTGTGTTTGTATTCACGGAAACGTGGCTCAACAACAACGTTCCGGACCATGCTGTTCAGCTAGGGCAGCTAACATGCTACAGAGCGGACCGAACCCTCGAGGGAGGTAAGACACGCGGAGGGGGGCTGTGTGTTTACATCAACAAAGCATGGTGCCTGGATGCTGCTGTGGTCCACAAACACTGCTCACCTTTAGTGGAGTTTATGACTATTAAATGCAGACCGTTTTATTTACCGAGGGAATTTACAGCTGTTATGATTGTTGCTGTATATATTCCTCCAAGCTCCAACAGCAAAGTTAGAGGTGAGGCGCTGAATGAACTATATCTGCACATCAGTGAGCAGCAAACAGCACACCCTGATGCTTTTCTCATTACGGCTGGTGATTTCAACCAAAAAACATACAAAAACATAAACTTTGCAACAAGAGGAAACAATGCACTGGACCAAGTTTACACCACCATGAAAAATGCCTGCAGAGCCCTCCCCCTCCCCCACATTGGTGCTTCTGACCATATCTGTGTTATGCTAAAGCCAGCATACAGGCCACTGGTGAAAGTCACAAAACCAGTCCGCAAGCAGATACGAGTGTGGCCAGAGGGGTCTTCAGAGGCACTCCAGGACTGTTTTGACACCACAGATTGGGGTATGTTCAAAGAAGCTGCTACCACAAACAACAACATATGTCTCCAGGAGTACTCAGACACTGTATGTTCATACATCACCAAGTGCATTGATGATGTAACTAACCTCAAGACCATCACTGTTCGGGCTAATCAGAAGCCATGGCTGACAGCTGAGGTTTACAGACTCCTGAGAGCCAGGAATGCTGCATTCAAAGCGGGAGATCAGGTGGGCCTGAGGGCAGCCAGAAAGAACCTGGATCGGGGCATCAGAAAGGCCAAGAAGCAGTATTCCAGGAAAATAGCTCACCGTTTCAAGGACAGCAAGGATACACGCAGTCTGTGGCAGGGAATACAGACCATCACAAACTACAAACCATCCCCCCAGACCTGTGACAGCTCAACCTCTACGCTGAATGAACTGAATGAGTTCTTTGCTCGGTTTGAGGCAAGTAACAGCACACCTGCACATAAACTCCCCCCCTCTCCTGATGGCCAGGTGCTGGCGCTGTCCTCAGACAGCGTAAGGCGATCATTCATCAAGATTAACGCCCGGAAGGCCTCTGGTCCTGACAACATACCTGGTCGTGTGCTGAAGGACTGTGCAGGGGAACTCGCAGTGGTCTTCACGGACATCTTTAACATCTCACTGAGCCAGGCCATCGTCCCCACCTGTTTCAAAGCCACCACCATCATCCCTGTCCCAAAGAAGGCAACGCCCGCATGCCTCAATGACTATCGCCCAGTAGCACTCACCCCCATCCTGATGAAGTGCTTTGAACGGCTAGTCATGAAAAGCATCACATCTGTCCTCCCTGCCTCCCTGGATCCCTTCCAATTTGCATACCGACCTAATCGCTCAACCGACGATGCCATCTCCTCTGCCCTCCACACAGCTCTCACACATCTGGACACGAAGGACTCTTATGTTAGAATGCTGTTCATCGACTTCAGCTCGGCATTCAACACCATCATCCCCCAACAGCTCATCCATAAACTGGACAGTCTGGGGCTGAACACCTCAATGTGTAACTGGCTGCTAGACTTCCTGACCGGGAGACCACAGACAGTACGGATCGGGAGTAACACATCTAGCACCATCACATTGAACACAGGGGCCCCACAAGGATGTGTGCTGAGCCCCCTTCTATTCACCCTGCTAACACACGACTGCACACCATCGTACAGCTCCAACCACTTCATCAAGTTTGCGGACGACACAACAGTGGTAGGTCTCATCAGCAACAACGATGAGACGGACTACAGGAACGAGGTGAGCCGCTTGGCCTTGTGGTGCGGACACAACAATCTCACTCTCAACGTGGAGAAGACAAAGGAGATTGTCGTGGACTTCAGGAAGAGGGATGCACAACATGCCCCTCTGACCATCAACAGCACCGCAGTGGAGAGAGTGGACAGCACCAAGTTCCTGGGAGTGCACGTCTCGAAGGACCTGTCCTGGAGCAGGAACACTGCAGCACTGGCCAAGAAGGCTCACCAGCGCCTCTACTTTCTCCGCAAGCTGAAAAGGGCTGGAGCTTCAACCCCCATCATGTGCACCTTCTACAGGGGTGCCATAGAAAGTGTCCTGACCAGCTGCATCACGGTGTGGTTTGGTGCATGTACTGCATCATGCCGCAAGAGCCTCCAGCGCATCGTGAGAGCAGCTGAGAAGATCGTCGGCACCTCCTTGCCCTCACTGCAGGACTTACACAGCAAACGCCTCACTCGGAAAGCCCTCTGCACGGCAGGTGATCCCACACACCCACTACACAGCCGCTTTAGACTGCTGCCATCAGGGAGGAGACTGAGGAGTCTCCAGGCTCGTACCAGCAGACTGAGAGACAGCTCTGTTCATCAGGCAGTCAGAATGCTAAACACTCTGCCTGCTCTGCCTCCCCTCCCATTTGAACTGCCTTAACACAAAAAACTTTCTCACACATTACCACTCAACACAGCCGTGGTGTAGTGGTAATGGCAGTCGACCCCTGATCGGAAGGTTGGAGGTTCGAATCCCGCATCCGCCCACCATGTGTCGTTGTGTCCCTGAGCAAGACACTTAACCCCGAGTTGCTCCCGGTAGGTCTGGATGGCGCCTTGCAAGGCAGGCTACCACTACCGGTGTATGAATGTCTGAATGAATGGGTGGATGGCTGGTATTGTAAAGCACTTTGGGGCTCCTCACAGGGGGCTGGAAAGCGCTATATAAATAAGCTCCATTTACCACTCAACACAAAGTTTTTAACACTGGACCCTGTGTCATCAAACGGGTTATTCACTAAACTCTCGGTCATGTGCTCATTCAGTTTGCACTACTTCTCATATTTGCACTAATGTTTGTATTACATTACTGCCTATAGTCATACTACTGTTTACATTCACTGTTTACATTTATTAATACGGTTTACATTTATTACTACTGTTTTACATTTATTACTACTGTTTACATTTACACTACTTTTATATCTACACTACTGCTGATACATATACAGTATTCTCTGACTAGCCTTATCTAAGGATGCCAAATGTGCCTTATGTGCCTTACTGCATATGCCACTTTGCCTCTATACCAACATCAACTACCTCATACATATACTGTGTACATTAACTCATATGCTGCTGTGCCACTCTTTGCAAATGTCAATGCTAGAACCTTCAGTTTATTTTATAGATATACTTTTTATACTACTATGCAAAAACTCAGGACAGTATTACACTTTTATTATTTCATTTTATGCTTATGTTCATTGGGTGTTTGGTGTTTTAGGGGTGTTTGGTGTTTCAGTGTTGGTGTAAATTTTCATACTTTTATACTACTATGAAAAAACTCAGGACAGTGTTACACTTTTACTATTTTATGCTTATGTTTATTAAATGTTTTAGTGTTTAGTGTTTAGATGGTTACTGTTGCACCGAGGGACTGAGAGAAACACAATTTCAATCCTGTGTATGTCCTGTACATATTGCAGTTCTGACAATAAAGTTGACTTTGACTCCATTCTAACAACACACATTCTGATAGGTCAGCTCATGGCCACTGAGCCCACGTGGGTCATTTCTTATTTGGATCAGCACCAAACATGCATGTGAAATGACTGACAGAAAACCTGACAAGTTACAAAACTATGCATTTCAGCTCATCACGTGACCTCAAAACAATACGGTCCCCAATGCTGTAGGGCCCCTGGACTTCAGCCCGGGTCAGACCGTGCACTAAAGCAGCCCAGGAAACAGAGACATTCAACAGCACACAGAACCACTGCTGGATCTGAATCACAGTTTTGTCAAGACCCAAGGCCAGGCACCACATTTCTTCTGACTGGTTAGTAGGTCTATCTAGTGTGGTTGGGAGTGTAAGATGCACCTCTGTTAAATCCAGAGAAATGTCTGTTAAATCTCTTGGTGAACTCTATTTATTTTTATCCGCAGGTACACCAGTGATCTGGCACAGTGCCAGCGTCAAGTCAGATTTATTTGTATAGCACATTTAAAATAGGACTCGGAGTAGAGCCGCTGCTTCTCCACATCGAGAGGAGCCAGTTGAGGTGGCTCAGGCATCTGGTTAGGATGCCTCCTGGACGCCTCCCTGGTGAGGTGTTCTGGGCATGTCCCACCGGGAGGAGACCCAGAGGAAGACCCAGGACACGCTGGAGGGACTATGTTTCTCGGCTGGCCTGGGAACGCCTTGGGATTCCCCCAGAGGAGCTGCTTCAAGTGGCTGGGGAGAGGGAAGTCTGGGCCTCCCTACTTAGGCTGCTACCCCCGCGACCCGACCCCGGATAAGCGGACGAAAATGGATGGATGGATGGATTTAAAGTAGGGATGTGCCGATCGATCGGTCACCGATCGATCGGCACCGATAATCATTAAAGCGGATGTGATCGGCTTTTGCCTTCAATTACCGATCACAGAGCCTGTGATGCGAAGTTTGCTAACTGCAAAACGTGCGACGAAAAAGTACCTCGTGGAGGAATTTCGACGAAGTCCTTCAACACAACAAACCTAATTCGTCATTAAAATGTTTTAATACGTTTTAATAACTTACCAAAAGCCGTCTGCCAGCGCCGCCATTAGCAACACCTGTTAGCATGTAGCCCCACCGAGTAGCCCCACCGAGTCCGCTGCGCAGTTACGGGCAGTCCAGTTTAGCTGCGGCTTCAAAAAGGCTGTCGGCTTTGTTATTCCAAGTTAGCTGGGTGTCCCCCGATATCTTCTGCTTCCAGTCCGACATCGAGGCGAGCTCCAGGAACCTCTGATCGCACAAAGCCGGCTGTCGAATCTGCAGCTCTGGGGTCCGGTTTAGCATGTTAGCCTTAGCTCATACTATGAGCTGCTGGTCTCGCGCGGTGCTGTGGGAGCGCTCGGCGAAGCGATCGCGGCTGCTGCTCCAGTCCTGAGACATTCACAGAGATCAGGGAGTGTTTCCAGTTAATTTATCCGAATGAGGCATCCTCTTATGGGAGAAACAGTCCTCCAAAAGCCGACTGCCGAGTGTGGAACTTATGTAAAATGGCGGAGGCGGTATTTCCTGGTTCTTCTTCTTCTTCTACTTGGTTTTTAATGGCGGTTGGCAAACAACATGTGGTGCATTACCACCACCAACTCCGGTTCCTGGTTCCCGCAGGAAGTTGTTCAAAAAAGCACGAAATTATTAAAAAAATAATAATAATAATGATACTTTACGTATTTATAAAGCCATTTGTAAAAACAGCCAACAATGCAGCTTTAAGTAGCAAATGGGGTATTTTAGTTTTTTATATGAAGTAATAGATGTGTTTTAAAAAAAAACAATAAAAAAAACTTCTTTTTTTTATTAAAAGTTAGTAAGGTAAACATTTTTCTTTGATAATGCAGTTGATAATTACTTTTATTTACTTTGTTCTCTGAAATAAATGAGTAAAAATATGTTTTTGTCTGAATTATGGTGATTTTATGGTTCTGAAAAGAACATGAGTGCTGCTTCTGGCTACAAGATCTGAAAACTTTTCAGATCTTGTAGCCAGAAGCAGCACTCATAAGTTACAGGCAATCCATCTGATCGGTGATCGGTTTATGTGATCGGCTCACATATAGGCAATCGGTAATTGTGATCGGTATCGGTGATCGTCACACATAGGTGATCGGTATCGGTTTCAAAAAACCTGATCGGCACATCCCTAATTTAAAGGACTTGAAAATCGATTTTTTTAACAGTAAAGTGCGTCACGTCCGATTAAAAGTTCAAGCGCGCGATGTATGGCAAGCCCTTTTAACATTAAATCGTGTAGTCTGACTATCCGTAATTACATTCTAGATATCTTTAATTATATTTGGACTAGTCACAATTACATTTTGACTAGTCAGAATGTTAATTTAAGATATCTGTACAGTATTTACATTATGACTAGTCAGAATTGCAATTCAAGATATCTTAAAATGAGTTTTGACTATAGTCAAAATATAATTTAAGATATCTTAAAGGCCGAGTTATACTCGCGCTTTGGTCCGCTGGCTGGAGCGCGCGGACTGCACGCGCACTGAACCGTGCGGCTTCTACGTTTACAGTGTCGCCGCTGTGTTTATAGTTGACGCACGGCGGCACATGGCAAAGTGCTGTTCTTTTACGGACCAGCAGGTGGCAGTACCCTCTAAAACCTATGCATGTTGCAAGAAAGGGTGCAGAAGAAGAAATCTACCACAGAAGAAGAACTGTTTGACGTCACACAACCCCAAAAAAATGGCTTTCCGCTTGCGTGCTGAACGGTTGTCTTTATTAGAGGAGCAAATCATAATAGAACAGCAGTTATTGTGTCTTGCGGCTTCAGCAATCTCCTTCCAAGATTTCTGTGCCATTTGCACATCTTTATGTTCTCTCATAGAGGGATCATATAAATGGCGATACATCCGGATGCGTTCAGCAAGAGCAGCTTTGAAAGTGTCCATCGTCAACGGCGTGCACACTAGCCTTGCGGAGTTTCAAAAAATCGGGGGTGCACG
>JBBPBX010005331.1:50818-72514 GCA_038048925.1 Garcialebias charrua
TCTCTATTAATTATTATTATTATTATTAATTATTATCTATATATATTATGTATATATATATATACATATTGGAGTGAGAGGATGGCTACAAGGTGTGAAGGGAGGCCATCTATAAATGGAAAAAAAAAAAAGAAAACAACACGGGGAAGTGTTTGGAACTGAAAACAGATCAGAATGGATATATTAACTCAAGCAGGAACATGGCGTGTGCACCCACGATGAACGGCGTCAGTTTTAAGCTGCAAGAAAGAGTAAGTTAAACGAATGTGTACGTGTGTGTGCGGACGTGCTCGCCCGCTGATACGGACTCATAATTAAGTCCCGGCTTGTGACGGCTCCTCCATCACAGAGCACTTAAAGCAAGTTGTGAATGTATGGCAAGCCCTTTTAACATAAAATCGTGTAGTCTGACTATCCGTAATAACATTCTAGATATCTAAAAATGAGTTTTGACTAGTCACAGTTACATTTTGACTAGTCAGAATGTTAATTTAAGATATCTGTATTTACATTCTGACGTCAGAATAGCAATTCAAGATATCTTAAAATGAATTTTGTCTAGTCAAAATATAATTAAAGATATCTGAAATGACATCACCGGATTCATCATTTAATGGTAAATGGAGCTTACTTATATATCGCTTTCCAGCCCACTATGAGGGACCCCAAAGTGCTTCACAGTACCAGCCATCCACCCATTCACACACACATTCATACACCGGTAGCGGTAGACTGCCATGTAAGGCGCCAGCCATTCCTACCAGGAGCAACTTGGGGTTAAGTGTCTTGCCCAGGGACACAAAGAGGCATGCAGTGACCAGGCATCGAACACGGGACCTTCCGGTCCTGAGCCGGCTGCCCTGCCTCTACACCATCTCGGCCCCTGTTAAAGTGTCAAACATCCGCAATTACATATCAAGATATCTCAAACGTAATTATGACTAGTCATAATGACATTTTTAGATATCTTGAATTAAGAAATTACGCGTAGGACCCGCGGCTGCCACTTAGCTGTTCAAACAGCTGCCTGCAGAATTTCCGGTGGCTACAGTGGCGTTGGTGAGGGAAATGGCTTTGTTTCAGCGGTTGTTTTTGTTCAGTTCCTGGTTGTTCTTGTGGGGCAAGAAAACAAACTTGTCTGCCCTACCATGCACTACAGCCTGCTCAAGTCACTGTAATTAGGCAGTGTCTTACCTAAGAGAAGATTGGCTGTGCGAGTCCAGAGGACCTGACGTAAAGGTCCACTGACATCATCTTACAAATTTGCATGAAATGATAGAAGATATATATATTTTATCATTCAACAATGTTCGTTTTTGCAAACAAAATGATAAATTAATGAAAATTCCTTCCAAACTGAGTCTGACATGAAAAACAGCTTTTCTCTCTGAAAAATCCGACTACAAGCGAATGCAACATTTGTAACATAGGGAGCAGGACCGTCAGTCTGCGTCTGCCATTAACGCATATTCATTCTCAGCCAGATAACCTTTTTTTTTGTAAAACTTAAAAAATGCTGGTTCGGTGTGTCGCATTTGGGTGTTCTAATATCATAAGTGAACAAGTGAGCCTTTTCACTTTCCCAAAAGATGTAAGACCTTCGTCAAAAATGGAATAAATAAAGCTGCCCCCCCTCGGACTGAGCTCCCTGTTTCCTGAACAGGTAAGAGATACGGTGGCTAAAGCAATGGGCGAGACTGCGGTGCGGAAGGCCGCAGGCCCAACAGAACTACTCGCTCCTGAACCGGAGCTCGAGAACACAGACCTGGAATGCAACGGTCAGGTCGGGGAGGAAATGGTTTGGACACGTCTGTCCCGGTCGGGGACTCGTCACCCGAGGTATCCGACCGAGACACCGAGTATGGTTATGAGGAGGAAAGTGTAGACTCCTCCCAAAACCTGGCGCCAGTACTGCCGGATTTGGATGCATCGGTCCCTGCTCTGTTCGACTTGTGTTGCAAGGCCGCGGACGCACTGCAGGTCGCGTGGCCAGACCCCACGCCTCGCCAACAGGTTACGAGGCTGGCGGGGAATTATTTCTATGCGCGACAGCAGCCGACAACGAGGTAAAGAATGCCCAGTTTTTCGGATTTCCTGATGGAGCTCACACGCTCCTGGGCCGAGCCCGGAGCTCCCATGATGTTACGCTCTCTTGGTTCCTGAATGTCGCCGGGATGGAGGCAGCAGGACTCGCTAGCGCCCCGCAGATTGAGGAGACCCTGGCGTCTCATCTGGTCCCCGCAACAACGGGCTTGAAACCAGCATTGCCCAGCAAGGCCTGCCGCGCTTCGGAGAAACAACTCGATAAGTGTTACCGCGTTCAGGGCCTCGCGGCGCGCTATGAACCCTTCGACCATGATACAGGTGTACCTGGCAGAGAAGCTGCAGGAGCTCCAGGTAACAACTAATGAACAGGTCGCAGAAGAGGCCCTGGGGGAGGCCTGCAGGACCTCTGACTTCGTGCTCTGCATGATGGGGACAATGGCCATCACATAGGGCAAGTCTATGGCGGAAATGGTCGTAGCCCAGCGCCTCCTGTGGATGACCCTGACGGACCTTCCGGAAGGCCAGAAGTCCCTCTTTCTACAACACCCGATCGAGCTTACGGGACTATTCGGGGGAGCTCTGGAACACATCCAGTTCAGGCTAGAGCAAAGGCATAAACAGGCAGAAGCTCTCTGTGAGGGGTTGCCAAGAAAGGGTTTTGCCCCCTCCCCCCTCCCGGGGATGCCACACGTCGTCCCCCGCAGAAGAGACCGGCCTGCGACAGGGAACCTTTTCATCGCCAGGCGGCCCGGCCGAGAACCTCTTCGGTAAACCCAGGTGGGAAGCAGATCCGGGCCTAATGAAACGGGTTGAAATCATATTTTTACAGGTTTACCCGCCCAAGTGGTACAGGAACCGAATTTTCTAATCCCAGACTTTATTTGTAAAACGTTACGAGGAGCTGGTGACATGTGTGTGTGCACAAAACATGACTCATCTACTGTGTATGAAATAAATAAAAAAAATTGTTCATCCGTACACAAAAATAAAAGTACCAAAGCACAGTCTAACCTGGTTCTTGACTCAAGCCCCTACTTTGTGAAACACAAACTGCTAGGTCAGGCTATGAACCGCAATAGGACGCACAAGTTCTGCCTGAGGCAGTCAGACCTCTCAGCGTCCTCTGTCGGATGGACCAGCTCGCTCTGGAGCACGCGAGAGGGGTCAAAGCCCCCCCCCTCCCGTGCACACACAAAACAAACAACATGTAGACATGCCTTCCAGGCTCACAGCGCACGTGCAGGCCTGGAGGGCGTCTGCCAAACGCATGGATCATGACGACTGTACGTCACGGGCTCAAGCTGCAGTTCCTCAAAGGTCAGCCCCCCTTCACGGAGGTGCTGCAGTCAAACATCAACCCAGCACGCGCACATGTGCTAAGGGAGGAAGTATCAACGATACTGCAGAAAGGAGTAATGAGTATTGTCCCAACACATAAAAGGCGCTCCGGCCACTACAGCAAGTACTTCCTGGTGCCCAAGAGAGACTAGTCCCTGAGGCCGATCCTCGATCTCAGGACGTTGAACAGGAGAATAAAAACATTCAAGTTCAAGATGCTCACATTGAGGCAGGTCCTCCAGTCTGTGAGACCAGGAGACTATGCATGCACCATGGATTTAAAAGACGCTTATTTCCACGTGAGTGTATGGAGGAGGCACAGAAAATACCTCCGTTTTGCATTCGAAGGGAAAGCGTACAAATTCAAGGCTTTACCTTTCGGTTTAAAGACTGCTCCGTGCACATTTACAAAATGTCTGGACATAGCACTGGCCCCTCTCAGGAGTCAAGGGGTCAGAATTATGAATTACCTGGATGACCTCCTGATTCTGGCTGGGAGCAAAATGCAAGCTCAGTCGCACTCCCGTAAGGTGATCTCTCATCTGGAGGCTCTCGGTTTTGTCATAAACCCTGCAAAAGAGCGACCTGACTCCGTCACGGATTACCGTATTTCTGAGAGTACAGGTCGACACCACCCGGTACAGAGCATGGCTCTCAGAGGAACGCATTTCCTCAATATGCCATTGCCTGGCAAGGTTTAGACTGGGTCAGCAGGTTCCCCTAAAAACATGCCAACGCCTCTTGGCGGCGGCCATACCCTGTGTACCACGTGTACTGTTGAAAATGTGGGCCTTCATAATATGGCTAAATCAACAGACACACCCTGATACATGCTCAATAATCCATGTAGAAAAATCTAAAAAAGCTAAGTCTGGTCCTTTGGACATACAAAAAAACAAAACAAAACAAAACAAAGCAAAAAAAATGTACAAACGTTTCGTCTTTCGTCCGAAAGACTTCCTCAGTCTGAGGTGCTATGTTCAGCTCAGTCTTATAAATAGCACCCTCTCACAGTCCCGGTCGGGGACTCGTCACCCGAGGTATCCGACCGAGACACCGAGTATGGTTATGAGGAGGAAAGTGTAGACTCCTCACAAAACCTGGCGCCAGTACTGCCAGATTTGGATGCATCGGTCCCTGCTCTGTTCGACTTGTGTTGCAAGGCCGCGGACGCACTGAAGGTCGCGTGGCCAGACCCCACGCCTCGCCAACAGGTTACGAGGCTGGTCGGGGAATTATTTCTATGCGCGACAGCAGCCGACAACGAGGTAAAGAATGCCCAGTTTTTCGGATTTCCTGATGGAGCTCACACGCTCCTGGGCCGAGCCCGGAGCTCCCATGATGTTACGCTCTCTTGGTTCCTGAATGTCGCCGGGATGGAGGCAGCAGGACTCGCTAGCGCCCCGCAGATTGAGGAGACCCTGGCGTCTCATCTGGTCCCCGCAACAACGGGCTTGAAACCAGCATTGCCCAGCAAGGCCTGCCGCGCTTCGGAGAAACAACTCGATAAGTGTTACCGCGTTCAGGGCCTCGCGGCGCGCTATGAACCCTTCGACCATGATACAGGTGTACCTGGCAGAGAAGCTGCAGGAGCTCCAGGTAACAACTAATGAACAGGTCGCAGAAGAGGCCCTGGGGGAGGCCTGCAGGACCTCTGACTTCGTGCTCTGCATGATGGGGACAATGGCCATCACATAGGGCAAGTCTATGGCGGAAATGGTCGTAGCCCAGCGCCTCCTGTGGATGACCCTGACGGACCTTCCGGAAGGCCAGAAGTCCCTCTTTCTACAACACCCGATCGAGCTTACGGGACTATTCGGGGGAGCTCTGGAACACATCCAGTTCAGGCTAGAGCAAAGGCATAAACAGGCAGAAGCTCTCTGTGAGGGGTTGCCAAGAAAGGGTTTTGCCCCCTCCCCCCTCCCGGGGATGCCACACGTCGTCCCCCGCAGAAGAGACCGGCCTGCGACAGGGAACCTTTTCATCGCCAGGCGGCCCGGCCGAGAACCTCTTCGGTAAACCCAGGTGGGAAGCAGATCCGGGCCTAATGAAACGGGTTGAAATCATATTTTTACAGGTTTACCCGCCCAAGTGGTACAGAAACCGAATTTTCTAATCCCAGACTTTATTTGTAAAACGTTACGAGGAGCTGGTGACATGTGTGTGTGCACAAAACATGACTCATCTACTGTGTATGAAATAAATAAAAAAAATTGTTCATCCGTACACAAAAATAAAAGTACCAAAGCACAGTCTAACCTGGTTCTTGACTCAAGCCCCTACTTTGTGAAACACAAACTGCTAGGTCAGGCTATGAACCGCAATAGGACGCACAAGTTCTGCCTGAGGCAGTCAGACCTCTCAGCGTCCTCTGTCGGATGGACCAGCTCGCTCTGGAGCACGCGAGAGGGGTCAAAGCCCCCCCCCTCCCGTGCACACACAAAACAAACAACATGTAGACATGCCTTCCAGGCTCACAGCGCACGTGCAGGCCTGGAGGGCGTCTGCCAAACGCATGGATCATGACGACTGTACGTCACGGGCTCAAGCTGCAGTTCCTCAAAGGTCAGCCCCCCTTCACGGAGGTGCTGCAGTCAAACATCAACCCAGCACGCGCACATGTGCTAAGGGAGGAAGTATCAACGATACTGCAGAAAGGAGTAATGAGTATTGTCCCAACACATAAAAGGCGCTCCGGCCACTACAGCAAGTACTTCCTGGTGCCCAAGAGAGACTAGTCCCTGAGGCCGATCCTCGATCTCAGGACGTTGAACAGGAGAATAAAAACATTCAAGTTCAAGATGCTCACATTGAGGCAGGTCCTCCAGTCTGTGAGACCAGGAGACTATGCATGCACCATGGATTTAAAAGACGCTTATTTCCACGTGAGTGTATGGAGGAGGCACAGAAAATACCTCCGTTTTGCATTCGAAGGGAAAGCGTACAAATTCAAGGCTTTACCTTTCGGTTTAAAGACTGCTCCGTGCACATTTACAAAATGTCTGGACATAGCACTGGCCCCTCTCAGGAGTCAAGGGGTCAGAATTATGAATTACCTGGATGACCTCCTGATTCTGGCTGGGAGCAAAATGCAAGCTCAGTCGCACTCCCGTAAGGTGATCTCTCATCTGGAGGCTCTCGGTTTTGTCATAAACCCTGCAAAAGAGCGACCTGACTCCGTCACGGATTACCGTATTTCTGAGAGTACAGGTCGACACCACCCGGTACAGAGCATGGCTCTCAGAGGAACGCATTTCCTCAATATGCCATTGCCTGGCAAGGTTTAGACTGGGTCAGCAGGTTCCCCTAAAAACATGCCAACGCCTCTTGGCGGCGGCCATACCCTGTGTACCACGTGTACTGTTGAAAATGTGGGCCTTCATAATATGGCTAAATCAACAGACACACCCTGATACATGCTCAATAATCCATGTAGAAAAATCTAAAAAAGCTAAGTCTGGTCCTTTGGACATACAAAAAAACAAAACAAAACAAAACAAAGCAAAAAAAATGTACAAACGTTTCGTCTTTCGTCCGAAAGACTTCCTCAGTCTGAGGTGCTATGTTCAGCTCAGTCTTATAAATAGCACCCTCTCACAGTCCCGGTCGGGGACTCGTCACCCGAGGTATCCGACCGAGACACCGAGTATGGTTATGAGGAGGAAAGTGTAGACTCCTCACAAAACCTGGCGCCAGTACTGCCAGATTTGGATGCATCGGTCCCTGCTCTGTTCGACTTGTGTTGCAAGGCCGCGGACGCACTGAAGGTCGCGTGGCCAGACCCCACGCCTCGCCAACAGGTTACGAGGCTGGCGGGGAATTATTTCTATGCGCGACAGCAGCCGACAACGAGGTAAAGAATGCCCAGTTTTTCGGATTTCCTGATGGAGCTCACACGCTCCTGGGCCGAGCCCGGAGCTCCCATGATGTTACGCTCTCTTGGTTCCTGAATGTCACCGGGATGGAGGCAGCAGGACTCGCTAGCGCCCCGCAGATTGAGGAGACCCTGGCGTCTCATCTGGTCCCCGCAACAACGGGCTTGAAACCAGCATTGCCCAGCAAGGCCTGCCGCGCTTCGGAGAAACAACTCGATAAGTGTTACCGCGTTCAGGGCCTCGCGGCGCGCTATGAACCCTTCGACCATGATACAGGTGTACCTGGCAGAGAAGCTGCAGGAGCTCCAGGTAACAACTAATGAACAGGTCGCAGAAGAGGCCCTGGGGGAGGCCTGCAGGACCTCTGACTTCGTGCTCTGCATGATGGGGACAATGGCCATCACATAGGGCAAGTCTATGGCGGAAATGGTCGTAGCCCAGCGCCTCCTGTGGATGACCCTGACGGACCTTCCGGAAGGCCAGAAGTCCCTCTTTCTACAACACCCGATCGAGCTTACGGGACTATTCGGGGGAGCTCTGGAACACATCCAGTTCAGGCTAGAGCAAAGGCATAAACAGGCAGAAGCTCTCTGTGAGGGGTTGCCAAGAAAGGGTTTTGCCCCCTCCCCCCTCCCGGGGATGCCACACGTCGTCCCCCGCAGAAGAGACCGGCCTGCGACAGGGAACCTTTTCATCGCCAGGCGGCCCGGCCGAGAACCTCTTCGGTAAACCCAGGTGGGAAGCAGATCCGGGCCTAATGAAACGGGTTGAAATCATATTTTTACAGGTTTACCCGCCCAAGTGGTACAGAAACCGAATTTTCTAATCCCAGACTTTATTTGTAAAACGTTACGAGGAGCTGGTGACATGTGTGTGTGCACAAAACATGACTCATCTACTGTGTATGAAATAAATAAAAAAAATTGTTCATCCGTACACAAAAATAAAAGTACCAAAGCACAGTCTAACCTGGTTCTTGACTCAAGCCCCTACTTTGTGAAACACAAACTGCTAGGTCAGGCTATGAACCGCAATAGGACGCACAAGTTCTGCCTGAGGCAGTCAGACCTCTCAGCGTCCTCTGTCGGATGGACCAGCTCGCTCTGGAGCACGCGAGAGGGGTCAAAGCCCCCCCCCTCCCGTGCACACACAAAACAAACAACATGTAGACATGCCTTCCAGGCTCACAGCGCACGTGCAGGCCTGGAGGGCGTCTGCCAAACGCATGGATCATGACGACTGTACGTCACGGGCTCAAGCTGCAGTTCCTCAAAGGTCAGCCCCCCTTCACGGAGGTGCTGCAGTCAAACATCAACCCAGCACGCGCACATGTGCTAAGGGAGGAAGTATCAACGATACTGCAGAAAGGAGTAATGAGTATTGTCCCAACACATAAAAGGCGCTCCGGCCACTACAGCAAGTACTTCCTGGTGCCCAAGAGAGACTAGTCCCTGAGGCCGATCCTCGATCTCAGGACGTTGAACAGGAGAATAAAAACATTCAAGTTCAAGATGCTCACATTGAGGCAGGTCCTCCAGTCTGTGAGACCAGGAGACTATGCATGCACCATGGATTTAAAAGACGCTTATTTCCACGTGAGTGTATGGAGGAGGCACAGAAAATACCTCCGTTTTGCATTCGAAGGGAAAGCGTACAAATTCAAGGCTTTACCTTTCGGTTTAAAGACTGCTCCGTGCACATTTACAAAATGTCTGGACATAGCACTGGCCCCTCTCAGGAGTCAAGGGGTCAGAATTATGAATTACCTGGATGACCTCCTGATTCTGGCTGGGAGCAAAATGCAAGCTCAGTCGCACTCCCGTAAGGTGATCTCTCATCTGGAGGCTCTCGGTTTTGTCATAAACCCTGCAAAAGAGCGACCTGACTCCGTCACGGATTACCGTATTTCTGAGAGTACAGGTCGACACCACCCGGTACAGAGCATGGCTCTCAGAGGAACGCATTTCCTCAATATGCCATTGCCTGGCAAGGTTTAGACTGGGTCAGCAGGTTCCCCTAAAAACATGCCAACGCCTCTTGGCGGCGGCCATACCCTGTGTACCACGTGTACTGTTGAAAATGTGGGCCTTCATAATATGGCTAAATCAACAGACACACCCTGATACATGCTCAATAATCCATGTAGAAAAATCTAAAAAAGCTAAGTCTGGTCCTTTGGACATACAAAAAAACAAAACAAAACAAAACAAAGCAAAAAAAATGTACAAACGTTTCGTCTTTCGTCCGAAAGACTTCCTCAGTCTGAGGTGCTATGTTCAGCTCAGTCTTATAAATAGCACCCTCTCACAGTCCCGGTCGGGGACTCGTCACCCGAGGTATCCGACCGAGACACCGAGTATGGTTATGAGGAGGAAAGTGTAGACTCCTCACAAAACCTGGCGCCAGTACTGCCAGATTTGGATGCATCGGTCCCTGCTCTGTTCGACTTGTGTTGCAAGGCCGCGGACGCACTGAAGGTCGCGTGGCCAGACCCCACGCCTCGCCAACAGGTTACGAGGCTGCGGGGAATTATTTCTATGCGCGACAGCAGCCGACAACGAGGTAAAGAATGCCCAGTTTTTCGGATTTCCTGATGGAGCTCACACGCTCCTGGGCCGAGCCCGGAGCTCCCATGATGTTACGCTCTCTTGGTTCCTGAATGTCACCGGGATGGAGGCAGCAGGACTCGCTAGCGCCCCGCAGATTGAGGAGACCCTGGCGTCTCATCTGGTCCCCGCAACAACGGGCTTGAAACCAGCATTGCCCAGCAAGGCCTGCCGCGCTTCGGAGAAACAACTCGATAAGTGTTACCGCGTTCAGGGCCTCGCGGCGCGCTATGAACCCTTCGACCATGATACAGGTGTTACCGCGTTCAGGGCCTCGCGGCGCGCTATGAACCCTTCGACCATGATACAGGTGTACCTGGCAGAGAAGCTGCAGGAGCTCCAGGTAACAACTAATGAACAGGTCGCAGAAGAGGCCCTGGGGGAGGCCTGCAGGACCTCTGACTTCGTGCTCTGCATGATGGGGACAATGGCCATCACATAGGGCAAGTCTATGGCGGAAATGGTCGTAGCCCAGCGCCTCCTGTGGATGACCCTGACGGACCTTCCGGAAGGCCAGAAGTCCCTCTTTCTACAACACCCGATCGAGCTTACGGGACTATTCGGGGGAGCTCTGGAACACATCCAGTTCAGGCTAGAGCAAAGGCATAAACAGGCAGAAGCTCTCTGTGAGGGGTTGCCAAGAAAGGGTTTTGCCCCCTCCCCCCTCCCGGGGATGCCACACGTCGTCCCCCGCAGAAGAGACCGGCCTGCGACAGGGAACCTTTTCATCGCCAGGCGGCCCGGCCGAGAACCTCTTCGGTAAACCCAGGTGGGAAGCAGATCCGGGCCTAATGAAACGGGTTGAAATCATATTTTTACAGGTTTACCCGCCCAAGTGGTA
Source organism: Garcialebias charrua (assembly GCA_038048925.1). Taxonomy (NCBI): domain Eukaryota; kingdom Metazoa; phylum Chordata; class Actinopteri; order Cyprinodontiformes; family Rivulidae; genus Garcialebias; species Garcialebias charrua. The sequence continues at coordinate 61,525 of JBBPBX010005331.1, forward strand.
CAGGAACCGAATTTTCTAATCCCAGACTTTATTTGTAAAACGTTACGAGGAGCTGGTGACATGTGTGTGTGCACAAAACATGACTCATCTACTGTGTATGAAATAAATAAAAAAAATTGTTCATCCGTACACAAAAATAAAAGTACCAAAGCACAGTCTACACTGGTTCTTGACTCAAGCCCCTACTTTGTGAAACACAAACTGCTAGGTCAGGCTATGAACCGCAGTAGGACGCACAAGTTCTGCCTGAGGCAGTCAGACCTCTCAGCGTCCTCTGTCGGATGGACCAGCTCGCTCTGGAGCACGCGAGAGGGGTCAAAGCCCCCCCCCTCCCGTGCACACACAAAACAAACAACATGTAGACATGCCTTCCAGGCTCACAGCGCACGTGCAGGCCTGGAGGGCGTCTGCCAAACGCATGGATCATGACGACTGTACGTCACGGGCTCAAGCTGCAGTTCCTCAAAGGTCAGCCCCCCTTCACGGAGGTGCTGCAGTCAAACATCAACCCAGCACGCGCACATGTGCTAAGGGAGGAAGTATCAACGATACTGCAGAAAGGAGTAATGAGTATTGTCCCAACACATAAAAGGCGCTCCGGCCACTACAGCAAGTACTTCCTGGTGCCCAAGAGAGACTAGTCCCTGAGGCCGATCCTCGATCTCAGGACGTTGAACAGGAGAATAAAAACATTCAAGTTCAAGATGCTCACATTGAGGCAGGTCCTCCAGTCTGTGAGACCAGGAGACTATGCATGCACCATGGATTTAAAAGACGCTTATTTCCACGTGAGTGTATGGAGGAGGCACAGAAAATACCTCCGTTTTGCATTCGAAGGGAAAGCGTACAAATTCAAGGCTTTACCTTTCGGTTTAAAGACTGCTCCGTGCACATTTACAAAATGTCTGGACATAGCACTGGCCCCTCTCAGGAGTCAAGGGGTCAGAATTATGAATTACCTGGATGACCTCCTGATTCTGGCTGGGAGCAAAATGCAAGCTCAGTCGCACTCCCGTAAGGTGATCTCTCATCTGGAGGCTCTCGGTTTTGTCATAAACCCTGCAAAAGAGCGACCTGACTCCGTCACGGATTACCGTATTTCTGAGAGTACAGGTCGACACCACCCGGTACAGAGCATGGCTCTCAGAGGAACGCATTTCCTCAATATGCCATTGCCTGGCAAGGTTTAGACTGGGTCAGCAGGTTCCCCTAAAAACATGCCAACGCCTCTTGGCGGCGGCCATACCCTGTGTACCACGTGTACTGTTGAAAATGTGGGCCTTCATAATATGGCTAAATCAACAGACACACCCTGATACATGCTCAATAATCCATGTAGAAAAATCTAAAAAAGCTAAGTCTGGTCCTTTGGACATACAAAAAAACAAAACAAAACAAAACAAAGCAAAAAAAATGTACAAACGTTTCGTCTTTCGTCCGAAAGACTTCCTCAGTCTGAGGTGCTATGTTCAGCTCAGTCTTATAAATAGCACCCTCTCACAGTCCCGGTCGGGGACTCGTCACCCGAGGTATCCGACCGAGACACCGAGTATGGTTATGAGGAGGAAAGTGTAGACTCCTCACAAAACCTGGCGCCAGTACTGCCAGATTTGGATGCATCGGTCCCTGCTCTGTTCGACTTGTGTTGCAAGGCCGCGGACGCACTGAAGGTCGCGTGGCCAGACCCCACGCCTCGCCAACAGGTTACGAGGCTGTCGGGGAATTATTTCTATGCGCGACAGCAGCCGACAACGAGGTAAAGAATGCCCAGTTTTTCGGATTTCCTGATGGAGCTCACACGCTCCTGGGCCGAGCCCGGAGCTCCCATGATGTTACGCTCTCTTGGTTCCTGAATGTCACCGGGATGGAGGCAGCAGGACTCGCTAGCGCCCCGCAGATTGAGGAGACCCTGGCGTCTCATCTGGTCCCCGCAACAACGGGCTTGAAACCAGCATTGCCCAGCAAGGCCTGCCGCGCTTCGGAGAAACAACTCGATAAGTGTTACCGCGTTCAGGGCCTCGCGGCGCGCTATGAACCCTTCGACCATGATACAGGTGTACCTGGCAGAGAAGCTGCAGGAGCTCCAGGTAACAACTAATGAACAGGTCGCAGAAGAGGCCCTGGGGGAGGCCTGCAGGACCTCTGACTTCGTGCTCTGCATGATGGGGACAATGGCCATCACATAGGGCAAGTCTATGGCGGAAATGGTCGTAGCCCAGCGCCTCCTGTGGATGACCCTGACGGACCTTCCGGAAGGCCAGAAGTCCCTCTTTCTACAACACCCGATCGAGCTTACGGGACTATTCGGGGGAGCTCTGGAACACATCCAGTTCAGGCTAGAGCAAAGGCATAAACAGGCAGAAGCTCTCTGTGAGGGGTTGCCAAGAAAGGGTTTTGCCCCCTCCCCCCTCCCGGGGATGCCACACGTCGTCCCCCGCAGAAGAGACCGGCCTGCGACAGGGAACCTTTTCATCGCCAGGCGGCCCGGCCGAGAACCTCTTCGGTAAACCCAGGTGGGAAGCAGATCCGGGCCTAATGAAACGGGTTGAAATCATATTTTTACAGGTTTACCCGCCCAAGTGGTACAGAAACCGAATTTTCTAATCCCAGACTTTATTTGTAAAACGTTACGAGGAGCTGGTGACATGTGTGTGTGCACAAAACATGACTCATCTACTGTGTATGAAATAAATAAAAAAAATTGTTCATCCGTACACAAAAATAAAAGTACCAAAGCACAGTCTAACCTGGTTCTTGACTCAAGCCCCTACTTTGTGAAACACAAACTGCTAGGTCAGGCTATGAACCGCAATAGGACGCACAAGTTCTGCCTGAGGCAGTCAGACCTCTCAGCGTCCTCTGTCGGATGGACCAGCTCGCTCTGGAGCACGCGAGAGGGGTCAAAGCCCCCCCCCTCCCGTGCACACACAAAACAAACAACATGTAGACATGCCTTCCAGGCTCACAGCGCACGTGCAGGCCTGGAGGGCGTCTGCCAAACGCATGGATCATGACGACTGTACGTCACGGGCTCAAGCTGCAGTTCCTCAAAGGTCAGCCCCCCTTCACGGAGGTGCTGCAGTCAAACATCAACCCAGCACGCGCACATGTGCTAAGGGAGGAAGTATCAACGATACTGCAGAAAGGAGTAATGAGTATTGTCCCAACACATAAAAGGCGCTCCGGCCACTACAGCAAGTACTTCCTGGTGCCCAAGAGAGACTAGTCCCTGAGGCCGATCCTCGATCTCAGGACGTTGAACAGGAGAATAAAAACATTCAAGTTCAAGATGCTCACATTGAGGCAGGTCCTCCAGTCTGTGAGACCAGGAGACTATGCATGCACCATGGATTTAAAAGACGCTTATTTCCACGTGAGTGTATGGAGGAGGCACAGAAAATACCTCCGTTTTGCATTCGAAGGGAAAGCGTACAAATTCAAGGCTTTACCTTTCGGTTTAAAGACTGCTCCGTGCACATTTACAAAATGTCTGGACATAGCACTGGCCCCTCTCAGGAGTCAAGGGGTCAGAATTATGAATTACCTGGATGACCTCCTGATTCTGGCTGGGAGCAAAATGCAAGCTCAGTCGCACTCCCGTAAGGTGATCTCTCATCTGGAGGCTCTCGGTTTTGTCATAAACCCTGCAAAAGAGCGACCTGACTCCGTCACGGATTACCGTATTTCTGAGAGTACAGGTCGACACCACCCGGTACAGAGCATGGCTCTCAGAGGAACGCATTTCCTCAATATGCCATTGCCTGGCAAGGTTTAGACTGGGTCAGCAGGTTCCCCTAAAAACATGCCAACGCCTCTTGGCGGCGGCCATACCCTGTGTACCACGTGTACTGTTGAAAATGTGGGCCTTCATAATATGGCTAAATCAACAGACACACCCTGATACATGCTCAATAATCCATGTAGAAAAATCTAAAAAAGCTAAGTCTGGTCCTTTGGACATACAAAAAAACAAAACAAAACAAAACAAAGCAAAAAAAATGTACAAACGTTTCGTCTTTCGTCCGAAAGACTTCCTCAGTCTGAGGTGCTATGTTCAGCTCAGTCTTATAAATAGCACCCTCTCACAGTCCCGGTCGGGGACTCGTCACCCGAGGTATCCGACCGAGACACCGAGTATGGTTATGAGGAGGAAAGTGTAGACTCCTCACAAAACCTGGCGCCAGTACTGCCAGATTTGGATGCATCGGTCCCTGCTCTGTTCGACTTGTGTTGCAAGGCCGCGGACGCACTGAAGGTCGCGTGGCCAGACCCCACGCCTCGCCAACAGGTTACGAGGCTGGCGGGGAATTATTTCTATGCGCGACAGCAGCCGACAACGAGGTAAAGAATGCCCAGTTTTTCGGATTTCCTGATGGAGCTCACACGCTCCTGGGCCGAGCCCGGAGCTCCCATGATGTTACGCTCTCTTGGTTCCTGAATGTCACCGGGATGGAGGCAGCAGGACTCGCTAGCGCCCCGCAGATTGAGGAGACCCTGGCGTCTCATCTGGTCCCCGCAACAACGGGCTTGAAACCAGCATTGCCCAGCAAGGACTGCCGCGCTTCGGAGAAACAACTCGATAAGTGTTACCGCGTTCAGGGCCTCGCGGCGCGCTATGAACCCTTCGACCATGATACAGGTGTACCTGGCAGAGAAGCTGCAGGAGCTCCAGGTAACAACTAATGAACAGGTCGCAGAAGAGGCCCTGGGGGAGGCCTGCAGGACCTCTGACTTCGTGCTCTGCATGATGGGGACAATGGCCATCACATAGGGCAAGTCTATGGCGGAAATGGTCGTAGCCCAGCGCCTCCTGTGGATGACCCTGACGGACCTTCCGGAAGGCCAGAAGTCCCTCTTTCTACAACACCCGATCGAGCTTACGGGACTATTCGGGGGAGCTCTGGAACACATCCAGTTCAGGCTAGAGCAAAGGCATAAACAGGCAGAAGCTCTCTGTGAGGGGTTGCCAAGAAAGGGTTTTGCCCCCTCCCCCCTCCCGGGGATGCCACACGTCGTCCCCCGCAGAAGAGACCGGCCTGCGACAGGGAACCTTTTCATCGCCAGGCGGCCCGGCCGAGAACCTCTTCGGTAAACCCAGGTGGGAAGCAGATCCGGGCCTAATGAAACGGGTTGAAATCATATTTTTACAGGTTTACCCGCCCAAGTGGTACAGAAACCGAATTTTCTAATCCCAGACTTTATTTGTAAAACGTTACGAGGAGCTGGTGACATGTGTGTGTGCACAAAACATGACTCATCTACTGTGTATGAAATAAATAAAAAAAATTGTTCATCCGTACACAAAAATAAAAGTACCAAAGCACAGTCTAACCTGGTTCTTGACTCAAGCCCCTACTTTGTGAAACACAAACTGCTAGGTCAGGCTATGAACCGCAATAGGACGCACAAGTTCTGCCTGAGGCAGTCAGACCTCTCAGCGTCCTCTGTCGGATGGACCAGCTCGCTCTGGAGCACGCGAGAGGGGTCAAAGCCCCCCCCCTCCCGTGCACACACAAAACAAACAACATGTAGACATGCCTTCCAGGCTCACAGCGCACGTGCAGGCCTGGAGGGCGTCTGCCAAACGCATGGATCATGACGACTGTACGTCACGGGCTCAAGCTGCAGTTCCTCAAAGGTCAGCCCCCCTTCACGGAGGTGCTGCAGTCAAACATCAACCCAGCACGCGCACATGTGCTAAGGGAGGAAGTATCAACGATACTGCAGAAAGGAGTAATGAGTATTGTCCCAACACATAAAAGGCGCTCCGGCCACTACAGCAAGTACTTCCTGGTGCCCAAGAGAGACTAGTCCCTGAGGCCGATCCTCGATCTCAGGACGTTGAACAGGAGAATAAAAACATTCAAGTTCAAGATGCTCACATTGAGGCAGGTCCTCCAGTCTGTGAGACCAGGAGACTATGCATGCACCATGGATTTAAAAGACGCTTATTTCCACGTGAGTGTATGGAGGAGGCACAGAAAATACCTCCGTTTTGCATTCGAAGGGAAAGCGTACAAATTCAAGGCTTTACCTTTCGGTTTAAAGACTGCTCCGTGCACATTTACAAAATGTCTGGACATAGCACTGGCCCCTCTCAGGAGTCAAGGGGTCAGAATTATGAATTACCTGGATGACCTCCTGATTCTGGCTGGGAGCAAAATGCAAGCTCAGTCGCACTCCCGTAAGGTGATCTCTCATCTGGAGGCTCTCGGTTTTGTCATAAACCCTGCAAAAGAGCGACCTGACTCCGTCACGGATTACCGTATTTCTGAGAGTACAGGTCGACACCACCCGGTACAGAGCATGGCTCTCAGAGGAACGCATTTCCTCAATATGCCATTGCCTGGCAAGGTTTAGACTGGGTCAGCAGGTTCCCCTAAAAACATGCCAACGCCTCTTGGCGGCGGCCATACCCTGTGTACCACGTGTACTGTTGAAAATGTGGGCCTTCATAATATGGCTAAATCAACAGACACACCCTGATACATGCTCAATAATCCATGTAGAAAAATCTAAAAAAGCTAAGTCTGGTCCTTTGGACATACAAAAAAACAAAACAAAACAAAACAAAGCAAAAAAAATGTACAAACGTTTCGTCTTTCGTCCGAAAGACTTCCTCAGTCTGAGGTGCTATGTTCAGCTCAGTCTTACAAATAGCACCCTCTCACAGTGTTACACAACCAGTTGGCTGATGATAGCCGAAACCAGCTGCTCACATGATCAAGGAGGACCATCAACATACAAACCCTGCCCCTTTTAGGCGAACAGGGAAAATCCGGATCGGTTCAGAATGCCTGAAGGCCTTAGAACCATGGAGGGACCCGTCCGTGTTCATGGAAGGGGTCCCGTTGGGACGGGTGTCATCTTGTGTAGTTATCACGACAGACGCATCAAAGACAGGATGGGGGGCAGTCTGCAGGAATCAGAATGACCAAGGCCTTTGGAAACAGCAGGAAGCGAGATTACATATCAACTTCCTGGAATTATGGGCCGTATTCCTGTCAGTGAAATACTTTTTTGGAAAAGGTCTGATTGCAGGGCAGCATGTCCTTGTGAAATCGGATAACAGGACCACAGTGTCCTTCACCAACAGAGAAGGAGGGACAAGATCCCTAGCCTTCCTCGGTCTGACTCAAAAACTGCTCACGTGATGTGCCCCACAAATATTGTCACTTAGGGCGACTCATATCCCGGGCGAACTAAACTACGGAGCGGATGCCCTCTCAAGAGGACCTCTCTTGGCATCAGAATTGAAGTTGAACCCACGGGTTGTGGATCAGATTTGGTTACGGTACAGAAGAGCCTCTGTAGACCTGTTTGCATGCAGGACCAGCTCACAATGTGACCTCTACTTCTCTCTAAAGGAGATGGATGCAATGCTGGGGACGGATGCCTTTGCCTATGACTGGCCAGCAGGGATGTTGTATTACGCTTTTCCACCTGTCCCTCTGATTCAGGTGACGCTGGAACGTGTACGCAAGGGAGCACTCTCCCTGATACTGATAGGCCCCAGGTGGCCACAGAAACCGTGGTTCCCGAAGCTGATTTCAATGCTGTCAGGAACGCCATGGCAGCCGCCCTCTCACAGGGACTTGCTGACCCAGGCACATGAGTAGCTTCTCCACCCACGTCCGGAACTCTGGCAGCTTTCAGCCTGGCCACTGAAGGGAACAGGCTGAAGGCCTCAGGCCTGACAGGTTTCTTCTAAAAGTTCCTTGGCCAGCCCTAAGAAATCATCAGCTCAACCAAAAAAAAAAAGGAGGGCCTTTTAAGCTTATCTGTGTACCCATGGTGTGCAAAAGATTTGCCCCTGGGAGGTCAAAGGTCACCCTGTGTATAAAACTAGGTTTATACCTAAGTGGTGCCATTCGGAATGTCAGAAGCCTGAGGGGCTTTGGTCTTTTTCTTACCACTTCCCACATTATTTGAGGAAGTAGAAGACGGTGAGCAACGTACCAGCTGCGCACGTCTGTGCTGCTGATAGCTGAGTGCTCCGCAAATATGTCCAGCAGAAACACTGAGTGAATGTTTCTGTATGTGACGTTCTTTCTCGGGCTGTGCCCTCTAAATGCACTGTAGAGAGCAGCCGAGAGATGCCGAATATGTAAAGGCAGAAGTTCTCACAAGCATGCATTTTACTGAACATTTCAAGGGCGTGAATTAACTACGTTCCCATTGCAATAGTGTTGCACCGAGAGACCTGACTGATAAGGGAACTGAAAGTTATGCACCATAAGTCATGTTCCCTGAAGGAAAGGAACGAGGTGCAACACAGCTGGCCCTTTTCAATGCTGAAGCTCGGTGAAGTGCACTTGGAGAAAGTAGGATGGGCGTCCGCGTCTTAAGTACCCAGAGGGCGGGGTCTCTGGGGTGACGCTGACGCCCCTGCCGTAAAGGCGTGAATGTATTCCTTCAGGTAATCAGCGGGGGGTGCAATTCCCATAGCAATAGTGTTGCATCTCGTTCCCTTCCTTCAGGGAACATGAGTTATGGTGCATAACTTTCAGTTTCTGCTCATCTAACTTCCTGCTTCCAAAACTAAAGACAAATAGCTCAAATCTTAACTTAGATTGATAATTTTCTTGTTTTATTTCTTGTTCGCATGAATATTTATATGGGGCGTTCTAAAGACGTTCTCCTTCCTAGGTCACAAATGTTGCATTCGCTTGTAGTCGGAATTTTCAGAGAGAAAAGCGGTTTTTAATTTTAGACTCAGTTTGGAAGAAATTTTCATTAATTTATCATTTTGTTTGCAAAATTGAACATAGTGGAATGATAATATATATATATATTCTATCATTTCATGCAAATTTGCAAGATGATGTCAGTGGACCTTTAACTTTTTTAGATTTTTCTACCTGGGTTATTGAGTATGCATCAGGAAAACATATTTATTTTTGTTTACTTAATTTCATATTCATTTTCCAGGTTGAAGGCAGCAGTCCAGTCTTGTGTAGGTTCTGTTCCACTCGTGTCTCGTGCATCACAGCTTCTGGGTAAATTTCTGCTCTTGTGTTACCTTGAACCATCATTATATCTTTTAGTTGACTGACCACTAGAAAGCCTCAGCCTTAATAATAATAATAATAATAATAATAATAATAATAATAATTAATTCAATTTATAACGCACTTTTCATTACTGAAAATCTCAAAATGCTACACATATATTGAATGCTACACACATTCATAAACCGGTGGCGGCAGACTACCATGCAAGGTGCTTTCCAGTCCTACCGGGAGCAACTCAGCCTTGGCTGAATATTTAAGAATCATTATTGCCTCCATTACAATTGGCTTTTAACTTGGTGTTAATAAAATTTATATTGTATCTTGGAACACAGTGTCCTGTTTAGGGATTGGGCTGATCCGAACCAGTATCGGTATCCGATAACAGTATAAGGCAAGTATCGGATATCGGTACCAGCCTGCCAAAATTTCCGATATTTTCTAGATGTCAGAGAGCTGTATGTTGCACCATGCTCAGTGACTTCTGTTTTAACATTGTGTGAGGTAAACCCAAAGAAGACACTCTTAAGCCTCACTACAGTAATTCACAAACTAATGGCAAAAACGAGGCAGGTCTCTACCACAGACGTCCTTCTGACTCATGGTGCCCAGAACACTAGTCTAAAATACTGCTAAGCATTACGGGAAATCAACACAGTCCCCATTTTTTAGTTTTATTTTTGATTCTGGCACTATATGAGTTAAGGGATACAGATTTAAACTATAGTCGAACAGTAATATACCGCTAAGCATTCTGGGAAATCCCGTTTTTTAGTTTAGTTTTTGACTGTAGCACTGAGTTGTAAAATTCTAGTTGGTTTTGATCAACATATACAGATTTAAACTATGCATTGAATTTATAAATGTAAATTCAATGTACAATATTGTTTAAATCTGTATCTGTTGATCAAATTCAACAAGAATTACAACTCAGTGCCACAGTCAAAAACGAAACTAAAAAACGGTATTTCCCAGAATGCTTAGCAGTATTTTAGTTTTCAAAACCATAGATATCATATATAGAAAACTAGATACCCCATGGACTGCTCTCGCCTATTGGAGCCGACGAGATTTCAGGCGGCCATCTTGAAGACGTCCACCGCTCCACTCAGCCTTATATATTTGGCTGGCATAATAAAGTATCAGCGCATTTAATCAATCATAACACGCTGAATAGTAATCCTATTGTCACATATTTAAATTTTAGGCATACAGCTATTAAAACTGCATGTATAGGAATGTATAGTTTAGCATATTTAAATAGATTTGGTGGAATACAATGCTTTAATATATACACATATATATAAACACACATATTAGATATACAGTATATATATGTATATATATTTAAAACCCATTTGAAAACTCATCTATACTCATTGGCCTTCAACCCAACTGAGACTTGATTTTACTTCATTTTTATTGATTCTACCTGTTTAACTTGTCATTTTATTGTATTTTAAATTATTGAATTTTTAGCTCACTGTGTGTTAGTCTTGTGGGTCAGTTTTTATGCTTTTTTTTAATCTTGTTTGTAGCTAGTGTCCACCACTTTGTTTCAGCTGTGGCTGTGTTAAAGCGCTTTATAAATAAAACTGATGATGATGATGATGATGATGATGATGATATCTCACCATCCGTTAAGACTAACATTATGTACATTTATGAATGCTAATGAACTTATAATAATGCACCTACTTTTTGAAGGTGAACTGGGAAGCTGAAAATTGATGGTATCACATCAGCTCAGTCTGACAATCTGACAGTTTTGTCAAAATCCTCCTTTTTGAAATGCTCACTGCATAGAACAGAAGAGTCACTTGCAGTGAATCCATCCCTCCTCAAAGCTATTTCCCACCTCTTCCTCTCCTCTTTATCTTTTGGAAACATTTCAAACAAAAACGTGATATCTGGGAGTGTACACAAAAACATTGTCTGAATGAGGTCCATGTTATTTTATTCATATACTGTGATTTAGT
>JBBPBX010005332.1:0-11260 GCA_038048925.1 Garcialebias charrua
CTGATCTGTTTCATGTTGCTGCTGATCTGTTTCATGTTGCTGCTGATCTGTTTCATGTTGCTGCTGATCTGTTTCATGTTGCTGCTGATCTGTTTCATGTTGCTGCTGATCTGTTTCATGTTGCTGCTGATCTGTTTCATGTTGCTGCTGATCTGTTTCATGTTGCTGCTGATCTGTTTCATGTTGCTGCTGATCTGTTTCATGTTGCTGCTGATCTGTTTCATGTTGCTGCTGATCTGTTTCATGTTGCTGCTGATCTGTTTCATGTTGCTGCTGATCTGTTTCATGTTGCTGCTGATCTGTTTCATGTTGCTGCTGATCTGTTTCATGTTGCTGCTGATCTGTTTCATGTTGCTGCTGATCTGTTTCATGTTGCTGCTGATCTGTTTCATGTTGCTGCTGATCTGTTTCATGTTGCTGCTGATCTGTTTCATGTTGCTGCTGATCTGTTTCATGTTGCTGCTGATCTGTTTCATGTTGCTGCTGATCTGTTTCATGTTGCTGCTGATCTGTTTCATGTTGCTGCTGATCTGTTTCATGTTGCTGCTGATCTGTTTCATGTTGCTGCTGATCTGTTTCATGTTGCTGCTGATCTGTTTCATGTTGCTGCTGATCTGTTTCATGTTGCTGCTGATCTGTTTCATGTTGCTGATCTGTTTCATGTTGCTGCTGATCTGTTTCATGTTGCTGCTGATCTGTTTCATGTTGCTGCTGATCTGTTTCATGTTGCTGCTGATCTGTTTCATGTTGCTGCTGATCTGTTTCATGTTGCTGCTGATCTGTTTCATGTTGCTGCTGATCTGTTTCATGTTGCTGCTGATCTGTTTCATGTTGCTGCTGATCTGTTTCATGTTGCTGCTGATCTGTTTCATGTTGCTGCTGATCTGTTTCATGTTGCTGCTGATCTGTTTCATGTTGCTGCTGATCTGTTTCATGTTGCTGCTGATCTGTTTCATGTTGCTGCTGATCTGTTTCATGTTGCTGCTGATCTGTTTCATGTTGCTGCTGATCTGTTTCATGTTGCTGCTGATCTGTTTCATGTTGCTGCTGATCTGTTTCATGTTGCTGCTGATCTGTTTCATGTTGCTGCTGATCTGTTTCATGTTGCTGCTGATCTGTTTCATGTTGCTGCTGATCTGTTTCATGTTGCTGCTGATCTGTTTCATGTTGCTGCTGATCTGTTTCATGTTGCTGCTGATCTGTTTCATGTTGCTGCTGATCTGTTTCATGTTGCTGCTGATCTGTTTCATGTTGCTGCTGATCTGTTTCATGTTGCTGCTGATCTGTTTCATGTTGCTGCTGATCTGTTTCATGTTGCTGCTGATCTGTTTCATGTTGCTGCTGATCTGTTTCATGTTGCTGCTGATCTGTTTCATGTTGCTGCTGATCTGTTTCATGTTGCTGCTGATCTGTTTCATGTTGCTGCTGATCTGTTTCATGTTGCTGCTGATCTGTTTCATGTTGCTGCTGATCTGTTTCATGTTGCTGTTGCTGATCTGTTTCATGTTGCTGCTGATCTGTTTCATGTTGCTGCTGATCTGTTTCATGTTGCTGCTGATCTGTTTCATGTTGCTGCTGATCTGTTTCATGTTGCTGCTGATCTGTTTCATGTTGCTGCTGATCTGTTTCATGTTGCTGCTGATCTGTTTCATGTTGCTGCTGATCTGTTTCATGTTGCTGCTGATCTGTTTCATGTTGCTGCTGATCTGTTTCATGTTGCTGCTGATCTGTTTCATGTTGCTGCTGATCTGTTTCATGTTGCTGCTGATCTGTTTCATGTTGCTGCTGATCTGTTTCATGTTGCTGCTGATCTGTTTCATGTTGCTGCTGATCTGTTTCATGTTGCTGCTGATCTGTTTCATGTTGCTGCTGATCTGTTTCATGTTGCTGCTGATCTGTTTCATGTTGCTGCTGATCTGTTTCATGTTGCTGCTGATCTGTTTCATGTTGCTGCTGATCTGTTTCATGTTGCTGCTGATCTGTTTCATGTTGCTGCTGATCTGTTTCATGTTGCTGCTGATCTGTTTCATGTTGCTGCTGATCTGTTTCATGTTGCTGCTGATCTGTTTCATGTTGCTGCTGATCTGTTTCATGTTGCTGCTGATCTGTTTCATGTTGCTGCTGATCTGTTTCATGTTGCTGCTGATCTGTTTCATGTTGCTGCTGATCTGTTTCATGTTGCTGCTGATCTGTTTCATGTTGCTGCTGATCTGTTTCATGTTGCTGCTGATCTGTTTCATGTTGCTGCTGATCTGTTTCATGTTGCTGCTGATCTGTTTCATGTTGCTGCTGATCTGTTTCATGTTGCTGCTGATCTGTTTCATGTTGCTGCTGATCTGTTTCATGTTGCTGCTGATCTGTTTCATGTTGCTGCTGATCTGTTTCATGTTGCTGCTGATCTGTTTCATGTTGCTGCTGATCTGTTTCATGTTGCTGCTGATCTGTTTCATGTTGCTGCTGATCTGTTTCATGTTGCTGCTGATCTGTTTCATGTTGCTGCTGATCTGTTTCATGTTGCTGCTGATCTGTTTCATGTTGCTGCTGATCTGTTTCATGTTGCTGCTGATCTGTTTCATGTTGCTGCTGATCTGTTTCATGTTGCTGCTGATCTGTTTCATGTTGCTGCTGATCTGTTTCATGTTGCTGCTGATCTGTTTCATGTTGCTGCTGATCTGTTTCATGTTGCTGCTGATCTGTTTCATGTTGCTGCTGATCTGTTTCATGTTGCTGCTGATCTGTTTCATGTTGCTGCTGATCTGTTTCATGTTGCTGCTGATCTGTTTCATGTTGCTGCTGATCTGTTTCATGTTGCTGCTGATCTGTTTCATGTTGCTGCTGATCTGTTTCATGTTGCTGCTGATCTGTTTCATGTTGCTGCTGATCTGTTTCATGTTGCTGCTGATCTGTTTCATGTTGCTGCTGATCTGTTTCATGTTGCTGCTGATCTGTTTCATGTTGCTGCTGATCTGTTTCATGTTGCTGCTGATCTGTTTCATGTTGCTGCTGATCTGTTTCATGTTGCTGCTGATCTGTTTCATGTTGCTGCTGATCTGTTTCATGTTGCTGCTGATCTGTTTCATGTTGCTGCTGATCTGTTTCATGTTGCTGCTGATCTGTTTCATGTTGCTGCTGATCTGTTTCATGTTGCTGCTGATCTGTTTCATGTTGCTGCTGATCTGTTTCATGTTGCTGCTGATCTGTTTCATGTTGCTGCTGATCTGTTTCATGTTGCTGCTGATCTGTTTCATGTTGCTGCTGATCTGTTTCATGTTGCTGCTGATCTGTTTCATGTTGCTGCTGATCTGTTTCATGTTGCTGCTGATCTGTTTCATGTTGCTGTCCGATCTGTTTCATGTTGCTGTCTGATCGGTTTCATGTTGCTGTGTTCATTTGCGCTCATCTGCTCATACAGACTCACGTTCGCGTTCAAAGTGATGTTTTTATGATTAGTGCTTAGTGTATTTTTAGTTTATGTTTTTCTTAGTTCATATCTTAGATGTTATTACTGTTTTTTTTTACATTTTATTGTTGGATGTAACTGGGACCCTGTGTACATAATCTTGTTCCATCACATACCACATGTGATGCGAATGACAATAAAGAACCTCTGACTCCTCTGAATTATGTGTGGTGGCCATCTTGAACTGAATACATACAAAGATGAATCAGTTATAGATAAAACCAGCAGCCATTTCCTGAAGTTGCATTAAAATCTGTGCAGTAGTTAATGAGATTTGTTGCAAACAGACAAAGATCTCACGCATACATGTAGCCTATTGTGAATGACTCTCAGCTACCACACCAAATTTTACCGCAGCATCAGCACAATTATTTTAATTATAGCCATTTTAATGCTTCCTAAGGTTTGCCATCGGTGGCTGTTGTCTAAAAGCCAATCAGTTGTAGCAGTATACACAATAATTGAGTCCTGAAAGTTTAATTTTAACTCCACTCATAGGTAACAAGATATTTTGCTAACAGAGATCAAAAGTTGACCCCAAGTTATGGGCAAAAATTCAAACAAAGCTTTAGTGCAACCCTAAGAATATTTGTTAAGAGTGAGTCGCTGCCACGCCAAATTGTGTATCAATACAGTACAGTATTTGTAAAATTGACCGTTGTGGCAACTCCAAAGTTAATCAGTAAAGGTAGCCTCCAGGAATTATTTCCTTTAAGTAAAATTAAAATCCGTCCATTGGTTCATGAGAGGTTTAGCTAAAAGACAAACACAGGAAAACATGAAAACAAGAGCAAAATGTTTCCAAATTTCCCCCCAGAAAAGCGTGAAATAAAAGAAACTGCATGAAATTAAACATTAGAACAAGATAAAGCACAGTGCTCATCTTCTACTTCATGCTCATAATCCAGAGTCAGGACGGGTTCTTTTTGTCGAAACGTTTTGTCTTCCATAGGACTTCATCAGTCCGAGGAGCCACAACAAACTCAGTTTTATAAAATACCTCAACCAGTTTGATGGTCAGATGGTTGGAAAGATGAAACGTTTCAACAAAAAAGAAACGTCCAAAGGACCTGATTTAACTTTGACCCAATTTAACTTTGTTGGATTTTTCTACCTGGATTATTGAGCACGTATCAGGATGTTTTGAACCACTTTGGCCGCGACTGCCTCAAACGAGTTGGCAGGGAGAGAGGGCGGACTCCAGAAACCACTTGAACACCATCAAAATGGTTAACCCACTACGTGAAGGTGCTATTTATAAGACTGAGTTTGTTGTGGCTCCTCAGACTGATGAAGTCTTTTGGATGAAAAACGAAACGTTTCAACAGAAACAAACCATCCAGAGGACGTGCTTTAACGTTGTTGGGCACAGTGCTAATCACTTTTATTTAAGTTAATTTATTTCAACCATATCTTCTAAAGTAAATATGCTCGTTTTGAGTATTTTAACTTGCTTTATAAGGCACCTTCATTTTATTGTACAGTATACAACACTACTTTTTATTTTAATTGCATTGTTATTGTTTAAATGTCTGTCTAAACCTGGTCTCTATTGAAAATAGACATTCAACAAACTTGTTGAATGATAAAGCTCTTTATTTGCTGTGTAATACAATCTTTGTTCCACATTTAATTTATTGTCTGGAAGTTTGGGGAAAAGCCTGCAAAACTATAACAAACCCTATTTTTATTTTACAGAAAAGAGCGGTGAGAATTGTTTCTAGAAAGCCTTATTGTCATCCATCAAATATATTATTTAAACAACTGAAAGTACTGAAGTTTTATGATTTGGTGGACTATAATATGTTGTTAGTAATTTATAGGGCTCATGCTACCTTCAAATGTTCAAATGTATATTTTGTTAAGATAGAAAGCTGCTACAGTTTAAAGGGAACTGACATTTTTGCAAAGCCGAAGTAGTTTGAAGGGACGGTTTATTTCAATACAGGGAGTGGAATTGTGGAATGTTTTGGGAAATGATGCTAAAGATATTAACTCTGTGATTAAATTCAAAAAAAGTATCAAATCTAAACTGTTAACAAAATACTAAAGCTTTTATGTTTAATGTACTAGTTATTTGTTGATTGTGAAAAGTTACTCTTTTGATCTGTTATTTCTGTAAGATTATTGTTTGAATTGATTGAAATTGTTTTGTTTTTGAAAAAAGGGGCAGACAAAATAAGAATTCTTCTTTCTGCCGCCTTTCATTTTATGTATTTTTTCTTTCACAAATTTATGAAATTGTTTTTTTTCTTTATCTTTGTGTTTTAATGCAAATGAATAAATAATAATAATAAAAAAAGAGTCCTCGTGACTCAGTGAGAATAACCTTTATGAATAAAGGTTGAATGAATGAATGAACATAAGTGGACCGGAAGTAGCAAATATGGGCAAAAAAATGCGTTTATCTTTTAAAGATAAAAAAGTTAGGAGTCGTCCAGCGTAAAACGAGATAAGCTCAGTGAAAATATTATCTTGACCCTTCGTCACAACAGCAGGACTAATATAAAACACAACTCTTATCTTGTTTGAGCTAAAGTGAACAAAATCTTTTTTCTGTCTCTTTTTGACGCGCCGAGAGCGTCCGTGGATGCTCGCAGTCTGCGCATGCGCTGTCCGACTGTATCGGCACAGCAGCGAAATCCTTTTCCTTGAATTCCCGAAAGAAGATACAATAAATTAACAATGTTTGAACTTTTTTTACTTTGGCTGATACAAACCGAGAAGTCGCCTGAACGCCGAACTCAACAAAAGACAAACTGAGCTTCGCCAGCACGTTATCTAAAGCGTTTTCCGCCGACCGAAATGGTGAGTGGCTTTAAAAAGTTTACGGGCTCTTGTTGCTAATAAGGCAGCCAAAAAAGTCGACTTTAATCCTTATTTTGGACGCTGAGACGTCACCAGATTCATGAAACCTTTAATAGTCACGGCTTTTTATTTGTGCTTGGTCAAAAACTACAATACCAAAGCGTGTTTCGATGATGCTAGTAGTTGTGCAGCTCTTGTGATGGAGCATGCAACATGTGCTTCCCCCTGTTAAAGGCACACTATGCAAAGTCCACTTTGATTTATGTGCAAATGCATAACAGAAAAAATAACTTTTTCTTGTATTTCAATCCAAAACACGAAAACAGCTCCGCAACTGCTTGAAATTTCAGTGCACCCAGTGTTTTGCATTCATAAAAAATGATGTAAGTCACTCCCCAAACAGCACAACCCTCTAAAATCAGGGGTCTGCAACCTGCGGCTCTGGAGCCACATGTGGCTCTTTCAAGCTTTGGCCAAAACTAACATAAAACTGAATTTTTTGTTTATTTATTTATTTTTTTTAATGACTAGTTTTAGCAGTTTTCCAGTCATTTCCTTTGCATTTATGTGGATATTTGTACACAGAATAAATTATACTTTAACTTTATGCTTGATTTCTTCAAAGTAAGAAAAGCTAATGTGACAATTTCCTGCGGGATTAACAAAGTTCTATCTTACTGTATCTTTTCAATGATGCCACAATAAAAATAAAAAAATCACATAGCACAGTTTATTTTATTTTTATTTTTTTAACTGGCAAAATTATATGTTTTTTTTTCTATACA
Source organism: Garcialebias charrua (assembly GCA_038048925.1). NCBI lineage: Eukaryota > Metazoa > Chordata > Actinopteri > Cyprinodontiformes > Rivulidae > Garcialebias > Garcialebias charrua. Next base: position 7,054 of record JBBPBX010005332.1, read on the forward strand.
AGAATCCAGTCTTCTGTGATAGACTTGAAACTTGGATATGGGCACCAGTGACCCCCTGTAACCTGAAAAGTAACAAACGGGTGAAGATATGTCTGGCTGGCTGGCTGGCTGGCTGGCTGGCTGGCTGGCTGGCTGGCTGGATGGATGGATGGATGGACAGATGGATGGAAGGAATCCAGTCTTTTCTTTTGTCTCAAAATGCAAAAATACCAATAAATGTTAACAATAACTGGATGTTTTTAGTTTTATAATTTCACACCTACTGGCCAGAAAAGCCCCCTCTTAAACTTAAAAGTGGTCCATGGGCCACCAGTTGATAATGACAACTGTAGCAGGTTTTGCGGCTCTGGACACATTTTTAGGGGCAGAAATGGCTCTTTTGATTGTAAAGGTTGCAGACCCCTGCTCTAAAATGAACACGTGGACAACAATGACGTTATCCTACATTGATAAGTTTATATGTTTTGTTTCAAAAATTCTTCAGTATTAAACATATATTATGATTTTTATCCACTCATCGGTTGACGAGGTATATTTAAAAAAAGTTATTTAGTGCATTACATTACTTTCAAGGTTGAAGGTGACCTTATTATCATTTGCATCACATGTGGTACATGAGGTGGAACGGAGATGTGTACTCAAGGTCCCAGTTGCACCCCAAAATAGCACTATACACGTAAACTATAAAAAGAAACAGTATACGTACAAGGATATATTTTTCTATTCATTCAACCTTTATTTAGGCAGGTTAATCTCATTGAGCCTCGAGGACTCATTTACAAGAGAGACCTGTCTACAAACTAGAGAATGATGACAACAGGTTAAAACAAAGATATCAAAGTAGTAAAACAGACAGATTATAAGGTAGGTGTAGAAAATCAAAAACAGGAACATGTCTGCATTGGTTTTTGCCAATATATAATATATCACTTATATATATCACGTATTATATATCATTATATATAATGTAATACGGTGTATTAAACAACAGCCAGAACATGAGTCTGTTGTGAGCAGATGGGTAAGAATCAGCAGCTTGGATAAAGTATTAACGTGTCATTTCAGTGATTTTCCTTGTTAGGGATTTGAGTCTAAAAGCGTCAGGGTAGAAGCTTTTCCTCAGCAACTTTGTTGCCATATCTAAAAAAGCTAGGTCCTCTGGACATTCAAAAAAAAAAAAAAAAAAAAGAACAACAACAACAATGTGTCAGCAATGTTTTGTTTTTTGAATGTCCAGAAGACCAGACTTACCAATAGCTTTTTTAGATTTTTCTACCTGGATTATTGAGCATGCATCAGGGTTTGTTGCCATACTTTACCTATCTAGTTGTAATCTGTTTAAATAAATAAATAAATATATATTATTATTATCAGTCATTTGTCTATATGTATTACTGATGAAATGCGACAGTAACTATGAAAAGTGAGAGCAATTGCATAATGCCCTTTCAATCAATCAATCAATCAATCAATCAATCAATCACCTTTATTTAACCAGGTAGAGCCCGTTGAGATCGAGATCTCTTTTACAAGGGTGACCTGGTCAAGTGGTCAGCAGCACACGTCACATTGGCAATAGGCATTTGCACTTATCAAAAAGAAAATAAAGAAAACTACAATCACAGTAAACAGATGTTGACAGTTCAAAACCAACAGGATATGACAGATTTCTATATACATTATATACAAAACAAGCAGACAAAAAAAACCAACAATGACATGTATATTGGATAAGTAGTGGTTAGAAACATCTGCAATGGTCAAGTTTCTTGATGACATTTTCTACTACGGTTGACATAAAGGATCCAGGAGAGATGAATGTTGATAGTTTCAGATCTTTCTGTAAGTTGTTCCAGGCTGAGGGGACGGCGAAGCTGAATGCTCTTTTTCCTAGTTCAGTTCTGACAGGAGGAACTGACAGGAGGACTAAATCGTTAGAGCGCAGGGATGTATTTGATGCATTGTACTTGAGGCCCAGTTTGTTGTTTAATTCAGCCCCTCCATCTGGGGTCAGTCTCCTCTTTGGGCCTATCACGTTACGTCAATGTCCAGGGGAAGACAGAAATTTGCAGATCAAACTGTGAAAATCACAATTAATCACGTGTGAGTGCACAAACAGTTGAGATTGAAAAGTTGGATGATAAATGATGGTTTGTCGTGATGAAGTGGTCTGAACGTAAATGTTTACTCAGCCTCCTTTGTGTAGCTCAAAATGTAGAAAACTTTTCTGTTGTGATAATAGGTTTACTACTAAGTTTGCTCATTAGCACTTTGAGATTTTTATTAATGAAAAGTGCGGTATAAATTGAATTTATTATTATTATTATTATATTTTTTTTTTGAAGTCGTGTTCTATCAAATAGTTAACTATAGTTAGGTCATAATGGTATGGAGAAAAAGGCATAAGTATTTGTCCAGTTTGGCACAACAAAGAGCTTGTTTAGTCTTTTTTCAGGCTTTTAGGACAGCTGTTTCTCAAAAATGTCATATGAAATTATGCTCCATTAGCTAACATTAACCCTCTACACTTGTACATGACACTGTTTGTTTAGTTTGATGCTGTTCTCTCAACCAAACGGCATCCATGCTATTACACAAATGGAATGATTACTATTGATAGACCTTGTTCTGATACTGCTGAGTGTATCTGTCTGCTGGGAGTTGAATACCGGTACCTTCTGATTCATTAGAAGTGCTGATCAGGTGGTGGACTGATACATCCAGCAGCATCAGCAACAACAACATGATATACACAGTTTCTGTTCAGCAGAAATGTGTTTGTAGCATACCTATTGAATGTAGTACATACACAGTATGTACATATATGTACTACACGTATGTAGCATACCTGCATTCTTGTAGTACAGTACTTTCCGCTCTACAAGACACACCGCCGTATAAGTCTCATCAGTCCAAATATGTCTATTAGTTTGGAAAAAACAAATATGTCGCTTCACCGTATAAGTTGCATCTATTATGCGTCACCGCTGACAAACCGGAAATGTGGGCCGGTGTGCCAAAAATCAATTGGCTGCCAAATGGCGGAGTGTGCACGGGAGGACTTTAACAAGAATTTAACAACATTAACACTTATAAACAATTATTTGTTTGCTCAACAGTATAGTAAAGGTGTGTCTTAGTTGAACTTTTCCTCAATAAATGCACTTTAATGGTCAAATCAGCTGTGTTTCGCCTGGGCAGCGCAACGAAATGCAGCTGATTTGACGTTTGCTCCAGGAGTTCCGGAGTGAGATGAAGGTGGCTTGGTATGGCAAGCCGATTGTCTTATTAATAGCTACTTTTACCTATTAATGAGACACTTGGCTTGCCATATGTGTCGGTGGCCCTCTAGTGGCTGAAAATGGTAATGTTTAATATTTTCCATGTCAGAATGAATGAAATTGCCAAATCTCAGCCAAAAATTGGGTTATAAATATGGGGGAAAATGTGTATTAGTCTCTTCATTGTGTAAGTCGCAGGACTTGAAAATGTATGCAAAAAGGTGCGATTTGTACAGTGATTTATATGGTAATATATTGAGAAAAAAGTGACCAATTAAACAAATGACGTCATGTAAAAGTGAAAGTTTAACATCCGTTACTGCAGTGTTCTTTCTCAGCGTTCCTACAAGAATTGGTTCATCCGTCCATCGATTCATCCATCCACTTTACCCACTTTCTCCTTTTGAACCCATAAGCCTGAAAATTTTAAAATCTGGCCCTCGTTTGGGAAGCTATTAGCCTAGCCTGGATTAAGACTTCTGCCCTTTTCCCCATACACAATGCTCTAATGTCACTACTGTACTGATAAGGTAATGATTACTGACATCTGCTTGACAGAATACCACTTCAAAAATGACTAGAGTATCCTTTGAGGTACAGTATTTGGTAATAACTGGTTGGAAAGTGGCAAACTTCAGACAGGTCCAGTTAGCCTTATGGGTTCTGTGAGGACTGTACGTTTTGCTAAAATGACATAGAAAAGCTTGATTTCTCATATTTATTCAGATTCATGTGAGTTTTCTGTGTGCCTGAATGCAGTGGACAATTTCTACCACAAGATGTCATATTTGATTGACAGACCTAGGGGAATATTTTATGGGGTTTTTGGGATTAAATATGGTTTGTTTATTTTCTGTATGGTGGCTGAACCAGTGGTTCAGTGTTGTGTCTTCAACTTGATATTTATTGAAATAACATCAATTCTG
>JBBPBX010005332.1:18305-35330 GCA_038048925.1 Garcialebias charrua
TGTTGCCCCCCATCTTGGTGCCTGTACGTTGGGGTTCACCCCGGTGAACGAGAGGGTAGCCTCCCTTCGCCTACGTGTGGGGGGACGGGCTCTGACTGTTGTTTGTGCCTATGCGCCGAACGGCAGCGCAGATTACCCACCCTTTTTGGAGTCCTTGGAGGGGGTATTGGAGGGTGCGCCTCCTGGGGACTCCCTTGTTCTGCTGGGGGACTTCAACGCTCACGTGGGCAATGACAGTGAGACCTGGAGGGGTGTGGTTGGGAGGAACGGCCCCCCTGATCTGAACCCGAGTGGTGTTCTGTTGTTGGACTTCTGTGCTCGTCATGGATTGTCCATAACGAACACCATGTTCAGGCATAAGGGTGTCCATATGTGCTCTTGGCACCAGGACACCCTAGGTCGTAGTTCAATGATCGACTTTGTTGTCGTCTCATCTGATCTGCGGCCGCATGTCCTGGACACTCGGGTGAAGAGAGGGGCGGAGCTGTCAACTGACCACTACCTGGTGGTGAGTTGGCTCCGATGGTGGGGGAGGATGCCGGTCAGACCTGGCAGACCCAAACGTATTGTGAGGGTCTGCTGGGAACGTCTGGCAGAGTCTCCCGTAAGACGGAGCTTTAACTCCCACCTCCGGGAGAGCTTTGAACACGTTCCGAGGGAGGCGGGGGACATTGAGCCCGAGTGGGCCATGTTTCGCGCCTCTATTGTCGAGGCAGCTTATCGGAGTTGTGGCCGCAAGGTTGTTGGTGCCTGTCGTGGTGGCAACCCTCGAACCCGGTGGTGGACACCGGCGGTGAGGGATGCTGTCAAGCTGAAGAAGGAGTCCTATTGGGCCTTTTTGGCCTGTGGGACCCCGGAAGCAGCAGATAGGTACCGGCAGTCCAAGCGGCATGCGGCTCGGGTGGTTGCTGAGGCAAAAACTCGGGCGTGGGAGGAGTTCGGAGAGGCCATGGAGAATGACTTCCGTACGGCTTCGAGGCGATTCTGGTCCACCATCCGGCGTCTCAGGGGGGGAAAGCGGTACGCGACCAACACCATTTATGGTGGGGATGGCGTGCTGTTGACCTCAACTCGGGATGTTGTGAGTCGGTGGGCGGAATACTTCGAAGACCTCCTCAATCCTACTGGCACGTCTTCCACTGAGGAAGCGGAGCCTGGGGACTTTGGATCGGGCTCTCCAATCTCTGGTGCTGAGGTCGCCGAGGTGGTTAAAAAGCTCCGCGGTGGCAAGGCTCCGGGGGTGGATGAGATTCGTCCTGAGTTCCTTAGGGCTCTGGATGTTGTGGGGTTGTGTTGGCTTACGCGACTCTGCAATATCGCGTGGACATCGGGGGCAGTTCCCTTGGATTGGCAGACTGGGGTGGTGGTTCCCCTATTCAAAAAGGGGGACCGTAGGGTGTGTTCCAACTATAGAGGGATCACACTCTTAAGCCTCCCTGGTAAGGTCTATTCAGGGGTTCTGGAGAGGAGGGTCCGTCGGATAGTCGAACCTCGGATTCAGGAGGAGCAGTGTGGTTTTCGTCCTGGTCGTGGAACACTAGACCAGCTCTACACCCTCAACAGGGTCCTGGAGGGTGCGTGGGAGTTTGCCCAACCAGTTTACATGTGCTTTGTAGACTTGGAAAAGGCATTCGACCGCGTCCCTCGGGGGGTTCTGTGGGGGGTACTCCGGGAGTATGGGGTACCAGGCCCATTGATATGGGCTGTTAGGTCCCTGTACGACCGGTGTCAGAGCTTGGTCCGCATTGCCGGCAGTAAGTCAGGCTCGTTTCCGGTGAGAGTTGGACTCCGCCAAGGTTGCCCTTTGTCACCGATTCTGTTCATAACTTTTATGGACAGAATTTCTAGGCGCAGCCAAGGTGTTGAGAGGATCCGTTTTGGTGGCCTTAGAATCGCTTCTCTGTTTTTTGCAGATGATGTGGTCCTATTGGCTTCATCAGCTCGTGATCTACAGCTTTCGCTGGAGCGGTTTGCAGCTGAATGTGATGCGGCCGGGATGAGGATCAGTTCCTCCAAATCCGAGGCCATGGTCTTGAGCCGGAAAAGGGTAGCGTGCCCTCTCCGGGTCGGGGAGGAGGTCCTTACCCAAGTGGAGGAGTTTAAGTATCTCGGGATCTTGTTCACGAATGAGGGAAAACTGGAGCGTGAGATCGATAGGCGGATAGGTGCAGCGTCCGCAGTGAAGCGGGCGCTGTACCGGTCTGTCGTGGTGAAGAGAGAGCTGAGTCAAAAGGCAAAGCTCTCAATTTACCGATCGATCTACGTTCCCACCCTCATCTATGGTCATGAGCTTTGGGTTATGACCGAAAGAACAAGATCTCGGATACAAGCGGCTGAAATGAGTTTTCTCCGCAGGGTGGCTGGACTCTCCCTTAGAGATAGGGTGAGAAGCTCAGTCATCCGGGAGGGACTCGGAGTAGAGCCGCTGCTTCTCCACATCGAGAGGAGCCAGTTGAGGTGGCTCGGGCATCTGGTTAGGATGCCTCCTGGACGCCTCCCTGGTGAGGTGTTCCGGGCATGTCCCACCGGGAGGAGACCCAGAGGAAGACCCAGGATACGCTGGAGGGACTATGTTTCTCGGCTGGCCTGGGAACGCCTTGGGATTCCCCCAGAGGAGCTGCTCCAAGTGGCTGGGGAGAGGGAAGTCTGGGCCTCCCTACTTAGGCTGCTACTCCCGCGACCCGACCCCGGATAAGCGGAAGAAAATGGATGGATGGATGGATGGATAGTGGCTATCTGTGAAGCAGACAGTTATAGACATTTTTTTTGTTTGCTAAGGTCATTTAGCTGTGGTGGCCATCTTAAATGGGGATTGACTTCAATAGGTAATCGGTTTCTGCAAGTTTCATTAAAAATTCTCCTGTAGTTAGTGAGATATTTTGCTAATGCTAAAGACAGTTGTGCATTCAAACATGAACAAAAGCACAATTTCACCTTTGGTGGTGGGTGAACTACAAAAGTCACATCTACAAAGCTCCTACCCTGTTTGCGATCTAAATTTGTTCTTGCAGGGCAACATTAGTTTCACATCTTTTGATCAGAAATGCATCGTTGAACAAATGCATCGCTTGGCTTCCTCTGGTCACTTAAGCATGATTGCCATTTATTGTGGACCAAAGCTTCACAGCTGCAGAATGACAACTTCAGTGAGGTTTTGGAACACCGACAACAAAGGGTTTTCTGCAGCGGAAGCAATGAGCTCATATCCAGATAGAAGTGATATTTAGCTCCAGAACTTGCAGTGTCCTGTAGAATTATGCCTGTGTGTAACCCTTAACCTCATTGGGGATGTATGTGTTCAGCTGCAGAGAGGAAGCTTCAGAGTACATTTCCTGTTAAGGTGTGCTTCTCCCTTGGTTCTGAACTGATGGGGTTTCTTGTTTTGTGGAAATTTGTGTTTTTGTTTTTTTACAAACAGCAAACGTTGATTGCACATTCTGGCATACATTTCTTTGCATGCCTACCTAGACTTTAAAACGTACAGTACCTTGTGAAGTCTTATTCTGTGGTTTTGTTTGGCGAACGGGCTTTCATACATTTGTACTTAAACATTATCAGACTGAACATGTGCCCTCCTAGGAGACCAGCAGGATCCTTGATTCCAGTGAGAAATGTTGTCAGATAAATTAACTGTAGAGTTTGAAATCTTTAGTGTTTTTTTTTTGCAACCACACTTGTGGCTGGTATCCCACCCTTGATATGGGATGTGGTGATGAAAGCTCTCCTATGTGTTACGAAGTGAAACAGATCTCTCAAACCATTGCATCTCTCTTTGAATGAAAAGTGCTCTGCATCCTTCCTTGGGGCCACCAACAGATGCATCCTGCAGCTGCAAGCTCCTTCCTGTCTGCACCCAGAGCCTGCTTTTGTCTGAAGACGTTGCAACAGCAAAGTTGGGACATGGGATGAATTTAAATGGGTCAAGCTTGAATGGAATGGTGCTGATTGGTTGGCAATTGATTCTTATTGCCAAAGTTTTTGTCTGGTTCACTTCTATATTTCAGCATTAGGGACGTATGCACAAACTTTGAGCTGTTGCCTCATACATGTACTGTAAACAGATTAAAATATATTTTCTTACTCAATTTGTTCCTGTTTTGTTTGTTTCCCCCGTTGCCAGATACATTTTTTTGCTTTGTGCGGTTTAGCACTATTCCCGTTGACGTGGGATAAACAGCCTCTCTGATGAGCTGCCATTATTGGCCCTTCAGGAGGATGTTTATGACTGAGGGCTATTTCTACTCAGGCCTCCACCCCGGCTGCCTGCCTGTTAGACCAGGTCTGCTGGAATCAGTGTTGCTGAGGAGTTAGTTGCTCTTGTGTGTTGCAGGAACTTCCGTGCCAAGACGTGTGCACCACGTTCTTGCTGCAGAGCTGACAGCGTGTAAGGTAAGGCAGACAGGAGGCTCTCTGACCCACTAGTTTCAGTCAGAAAGCTATTTTATGTTCTGGAGCATCAGAAATATGACATTGCCAGATAAACTATAGGCACCTTGTTTTACAGCCTCTTAGTAGAAACCAGCAAAAACCATTTTATGCAATGGATTTAGGAAAAAGTTGTCAGAGGATTTTTTCACGATTTCCACTGAGGCTCAGAAACGCACAAAGCATGAAAGTGATGTGAAAGAACCCTACACATGAAATCTTTTTCAAGTAACTACAGTTGAAGAAACACCACTGTGAATCTGACAAGAAACATTTTAAGTTTCGTAGAGTTCAAAAAGACTCAGAAGAAATTTAAATCTTAATGTTTCTTTTTGTTCTTAGCATAGTCTCAGAAATGAACATACCATACCATACCATTTTATTTATAGAGCACTTAAAACAGCGACAAGGCCAACCAAAGTGCTGTACAAACAACAGGCAACACACACAATGAAGTACAAAAAATAGACAAAAAAACATTGCAGTTAATAAATATAACGACCAAACACAGATCAGCTGGTGTTGAAAGCAACAGGATAGTAATGGGTCTTTAAACAGGATTTGAAAACCGATAGGGAGGTACCGGTAACTCGTTCCAGAGTCTTGGGCCTGCTACAGAGAAAGCTCTGTCACCTCTGCGTTTAAGACGAGTTCCTGGAACTGTTAAAAGTACCTGGTTCACTGACCTCAGAGCACGTGGTGGGGCATACAGCTGTAGCAAATCAGTGAGATAGGCGGGGGCGAGACTGTTCAGCGATTTGTAGACATACAGGAGAATTTTGAACTGGATTAGAAGATGAACCGGTAACCAGTGCAGGGAGGCCAAGACTGGTGTAATGTGCTCTCTTTTGCCTGTACTGGTTAAAAATTGAGCTGCTGCGTTCTGGACCAGTTGTAGTCGTACAATGGTGGCCTGACTGATACCAAACAGGAGTGAATTGCAGTAGTCAAGCCTAGATGTAATAAATACGCGAATTACTGTCTCCAGGTTATTTTTGGATGATATGGGCTTCAGCTTAGACAGTCTCCTCAGCTGGAAAAAACAGGATTTAACTATCATATTTACATGACTGTTGAGTTTCATGGAAGGGTCCATTATCACTCCCAGATTTGTGGCTTTATGTTTTTCTGACAGGGCTAGAGCAGAAAGGTCAATGCAGTGGTTCGTGATTGTGTCACTAGGCGTGTTTCCATCAAGGTTTCTAGGTGCGCATTATGAAGCATCGCATCAGAAAAGCTAAATGGAAACGGCATAATTCGAGTTAACTTCCTCTAAGTCGCTCTAAAGTTTATACGCTCGCTTGAGGTAGTTTTTGGGGAGTCGATTCAGAGCTGAGTCGGCTAAACGACAGATGGAAACAGATTAGCCGACTCAGTTCTGCCGCAGCGAACATTCACGTCACGTGACTGATCAGCTGTTTCCGCTCCGGACAACATGTAACATCGCTAAAACTAGTTGGCATGACAGAATAAATACAACTTGCCCGATAGCAACACATACCTGAAATATTCTCTCCATTTTGCCGAGATGTCTGTTTTCAAACGCTACTTCCTGTTTACTGTGGAAGTGCGTAACGCTGACGTCTGACGTATGGCGCTGACGTGTGACGTAATGACGCTGACGTCTGACGTAGAGACGCTTTGCGTGGCATTGCAGATGCGCTTCAAGCCAGTTTAATGGAAACACTTCTGATCCTCATAATTTTAATTTACATTTTAGCGAAATTTTCTAAAATTCGCTCAAAAATCGAATTTAAATTGGATGGAAACATAGCTACTGGGAGGGAACAACATGGCTTCAGACTTCTTTTCATTGAAACTTAAGAACAGAACATCGCAGATCTGAAAACAGAGTAAAGCAGATCTCAGCTGCGTTTATGTGGAGTGCAACACATCAGATGTATGATGTATCATTTTCAAAACCTGATGATTTACCTCAGTTTAATGATCCTCTTTGTAAACGAAGTTGCTATGCGTCATCGTAGATCTTGCTTCAGTAATATATGTTTGCTGATGATTTTTCCCATAGCAAAGTAGTCACACAGACGGTATATCATTACTTTATCACATTAATGAGCAGAAATGCTGACTTTTCTTTTCTCATGCCAACAGTTTTTCCTCTGTTACTACCTCTCTTCAGGGGTGGGCTGGCTTCGACCACCTTTGCTGCTTTTGTCTATTCATAAATTCCACTGATGTAGCCAAAATGTGTCCCAAGTCCTGGCTTGAAGTGTTTTGTGAAAGACCCTAATGAAACTTAGAAACAAAGTATTGGTTGGATAACGTTTGGAGTCAAATCAATTTAAAATAGCCACCACAGCTATTTATTTAACTTTAGCCAACACCAAAATGACTATACCTTAGTGCATTTTACAAATATTGAGCTACAGTTGGATGTAGGAGTAGCTGAGTGTCATTCACAACATATTCTCCAAGTGCTAACAGATCTTCGAGATATTGCAATATCAGAGGACATTGTGCATAATGCTATTTTTAAACTTGAACCACAAGGGCTATAACTTGATCATAGTTCAAATTAGGAATGTGCAATATATACGGTACATAGTAGAAATGATAGATATTTAGCCTATGATAGAGATCTGTATTCTACCAAATAACCGCAGTAATGCTTGTTGATGACGTAATTGGCCGGTGTCAAAGCAGAGAGCAAGTGGAGAGCAAGCGGGTAGTAGTATGGCTGAGAGCACAGGGGAGGAGCTCGTTAAAAAGGCAGGAGCAAAAACATCTATTATCTGGACCTAGTTTGGATTTAAACACAGACCTGGAGCAGAAAAACATAATCTGCAAAGTTTCGTGCCAAGCCGCAAATACTTTACAGAAAAAGAAATGCCGAAAATGTATACCAAGCTCCATGAGAAAATAGAAAATGAGTTTTGCGATGTGAAACACTTTGCAACAACATCAACAGACGTGATCGAGTCACACCATGGAGCCCTATACAAGCCTGACAATTCACTTTATTTCGGATGAATGGAAACTTTGCAGCCGGTGTCAAATCAAGCTAGTGTTCTTGGCCAACAATCTTTAGACTCTAACAAATGACAGCAAGATTTTAAATTTGAATTTTGTTAAGTGTTTTCAGTGTGCACTTTTTTGTGCTGCTCTGTTGCTGTTCGTTTCTTAAGTGAGAAGACGGGAAACTGTTAAGTATAACAACATATTATTTTGTTTAAAACATATGGCTTAAAGCTAGGGTCTGCGATATTTGAACACTCTGGGACTTAGAAATATTTTCAGCGCAGAAAAGCATTCTGCTCCCTCCCCTCAGAGCCATATATGGCACAGTCCGTGCTTCTGCTGAACTTGGGATCTGCTCCGCCCCCTGCTTCTGTCTGCTCAGAGCCGCTGCGATATTCTGTGTTTATGGTAATAAAACCTTCTAATAAAATTTAATAAAACCACGAATCACTCATCCTACAACCCAAAATCCAGCAGAAATCATCAGAGGTTCACGAAGCAACGTTTGGACATGATTTAATTCGCTCGTGACTTCCTCATGTGGCTGCGCTGGTCTGGAATGTCTGGAATGCTCCACCTCCTCCTGTCTCTGCGCTGCGATATTCTGTGTTTATATGATAATATAACTGTTAAAAAATTTAATAAAACCACGAATCACTCATCCTACAACACAAAATCCAGCAGAAATCATCAGAGGTTCACGAAGCAACGTTTGGACATGATTTAATTCGCTTGTGACTTCCTCTTTCTGTCAGCGCTGGTCTGGAATGCTCCACCTCCTCCTGTCTCTGCGCTGCGATATTCTGTGTTTATATGATAATATAACTGTTTAAAATTTTTTATAAAACCACGAATCACTCATCCTACAACACAAAATCCAGCAGAAATCATCAGAGGTTCACGAAGCAACGTTGGACATGTTTTAATTCGCTTGTGACTCGAAACAAATCCATTTCCTCATTCCTGTCAGTGCAGGATGAAGCGATCTCTTGGCTTTTGGCAAAAAAACTAAATAAAAGTCCAGCTCTGGGATAAAGAAGGGATATTTAAAGGAGAAATGTAATCAAATCTGAAAAAATCGATATAACAAGAATTTCATATAGTAAACAACACACATAAACATACTTAGTATGCTTTTTTCAAGTCAGTAGCTTAAAGAAATAGTTTTTTACATTTTTCCTGCTACATGCCGAAGTCAGTGATTTCTGTAGTAATTTTCTGGACGCACTTTTATGACACAATTAAGACCTCCTTTGCTATCTTACAATAACACTGAAGCTATAAACCCATCATTACTGTCCTCTTGTCTGTCATTTAAAATGGAAGCAGAAGACTTTTTTGAATCTGAAGGATATCACTTTAGTTTGTCAAAAACAGTTTGGTGATTTAGTGCATTAATGGGCATTTCTATCCTGGAAATACGAATAGCCGTGCGTTAGCCGCCGCATGCTAACGTTAGCATGCTAGCGCCGTATGCTAACGTTAGCATGCTAGCGCCGTATGCTAACGTGGAAGTGGGGGTGTTGAAAATGTCCTGAAACAGTTACCAATGTCTTGTTAAGCTCTGTCTTCCCCAGAACATAGTAGGATCTAAAATGATTTTTAAAGATGAAGGAGCAAGTTGAAACATGCTGTCTCCCTCCTTGCTAGCAGGCTCCATTGGGAGCTGCCTGGCTAACTAACTACGGTGGCCCTACACGGCCAAAATTCTACAGCGGCCGAATGCACAGGAGCGGTAAAAATACAATATAAAATTTTTAAAAAGTTTTAAAATCGATTTTGGGGCTTTTAGAATAGATTCTGAATCGCCAGGACTAAGAATCTTGATTCTTTAAAAAATAGATTTTTTTTGCTGCATCCATAATTGCTACACACTGAAACCTTTTTGTCCACAACTAGATACACACACTAATATTACTGTATGAGGGACGACTCGTTGCACTGCCTACGTCATATTCAGGGGACGGAGAGCAGGCAGGAGGAGGGGGGTCAAAAACACCAGATGAGAATTTTTTCACTTTGCAAAGTCTAAATTTGAGTTAGGATGACATTTTTGACTTGTGAAAATTTCTCAACAAGCTTATTTTATGCTTTTCATTAGACTACTATTAGCTTAAAAACACTTTTCATTTCTCCTTTAATACATTTTGTGTCACATAAAAAACAGTCCTGCATCGCTTTGCAATCCTTTGAATGAGAACGAGCTGCGGCTGGGACAGGTGGGGGCGTGGGTTGGGGCGTGACAAACAACTCTGTTTTTATTGGCTGTCAGTGTCCTGGTCACTCTTGTGTTTTCAGTGTTTTTATAAATGCTGATAGAGAAGCAAGGGGACTATAGATTTTTTCAGAGATTACTTTGTCTAACATCAGTTTGTCAGTAGATAGTGACTGAGTGAAGAAATATGTTAAAAATATATTGTTTGAAAAGTTACAGACTACATTACAATCTTACATACCCTAGCTTTAAAGTACATTTGATATCTACAAGAAAGAAGCCTAATACTTGATTTAAAAAAAAAAATTATTCTAAAACTCTCTGGATCAAGTAGTGGAAATGTCTTGATTGAGATTAGTTTGTGGTATAGCAGTTTTCAAAATAAATGTTGGTAAAATGACACCCTATGCTTTTTTCATTCCTATTGCAAATTTTATACCAAAAACATATCATGATATATATTGTTACCGCCACCTATCACAATAGATATTGGGATATGAATTTTATGCCATATCGCACATGCCTAGAATCCTTTACATGAAAAGCAGCGGGCAATATGCATAAGGAATGTTAGGCATGGGATTGTTTTTCATTTTGGGTGATGGAGGAAAAACTTGTCTGAATTGGCCTCACATTTGATTGCAACATGACTGATACTTACAGTAAAAAGGTAATCTGTTAAATGCAATAAATCTGATAAAAGACCACTCAATTGGACAATTGTTTGATCTTTTTGAAAAGCCTGTCCCTGAGAAAAGCAGTGCAATTTTTGCCATCTGGTCACCAGATGTACGACAGCTTCCCCGGTCCCCTCTGTGGAGATTAAAGTTTGCATGAGTCTACTTCCCAACATCAGACAGGAGATAGCACTCAGTAGAGGAGGACGCTCTCTGAAAACTAGACAGTTTTTTTTCTTTTTTTTTGTGAATGCCAGGCACTACAATTTCCCGTGGGGGGTGTTTCCCACTGCCGGGGGGTGGGTGACGGAATTCCAGAGAGGAGGATTTATTTTTTAGATGTTTTGCCAAGTTCTCATACTCTCCTCGGACCATGGCGAAAAACAAGCAGCAAACAAATGGATCTGGGAGTACAGAGCGCCTTTTATCTCATTCGTAAGATGTTATATTTTAGTGGATTGTACACTTTGTAGAATTTGTTTCCATGTTTTTCTTTTGGTGACCACAGAACTATGGCAACACACATGGTTTGGGTATGTGGCAAAGACGGAAATAGATTTGGGCTACTGAGACAGTTTTCTTTAAGTCTTAGCCTTCTTTTTTTTAAACTTGGGTAGCAGTTTAGCCGATGTTTGCTTTTCATTTACCGGTACTCAACATATTGTCTAAAGTTTTACTGCTTTTAAACAACAAAACAGTTAGACTGTGTATCAGCAATTTATTTAAGTGTGTCTGGAGACAAAAGAACAAATCGATGTGCTGCCTTGCTAGTTTTGAGAGAATCTATCGACTCAAAAGCCTTGCTTGCTGAGTACAAGGTTGATCTGCCCACTCACCTCCAGACGCAACAACTAGGAGAGTATGGTAGCTGTGACTCACCCAGTACGTCTCTCTGCACAACAAATGTATTCAGAGGCGCTTTGAGCTCAGACAGTTAAAGTCAACCATTTAATTCATCTGACAAGTGTACCAGCAAGTCATTTTTTATGCTAAATTGACTTTTTCTTCAGCATGACAGTATGCAAGTTAGGTTGTTTTTCGGAGTATAATTTACATTTTTGCTATGGGTTTATGAACTTTGGTGTCTGCTTCTATTTGTGCTATAGCTTCCCATCCAGCTGCATGTTAGAATGGATGTTTAGATGCAGATTTACTCCAGAGGTTGTCAGGGTGGTTGTTTGTTTATCTGCAGAGAAAAGCTCAGTGTTTACTCAGATTTGAGGAGATTTGGTTGAAATTTGTGTCTGGCATGTGTGGGTCTCTGCTTCAAGTTTTATGGTGTTAGAATGTACATGTTATCTCAAGTCAATCCAGGATGAAGTCATGTAGACGCAACGTTAATGATCTGTGTAAAATTGTAAACGTACAGGTTTACAAGTATAACTTTATCTTTTTCTTAATATCATTCCAATCATTTTTTGTTAGTCAAAGACCATGAGGAGGAAAACGTGTCAGGAGACAGGGAGAAGAGGAAAGTGAAGAATGTAGGACTGACGGTTGCAACTCTAAATGTGGGGGACAATGACAGGCAAAGGTAGAGAGCTGGCTGACATGATGCAGAGAAGGAAGGTAGATGTTTTATGTGTCCAAGAGACCAAGTAGAAGGGCAGCATTGGAGCAGGGTTCAAACCGTTTTACCATGGTGTGGATAGAAAGAGGGATGGAGTAGGGGTGGTCCTGAAGGAGAAGTTGGCAAAGAATGTAGTAGAGGTGAAGAGAGTGTCAGCTAGGGTGATGTGCCTGAATGTAGAAGTTCTGATGCTAAACATCGTCAGTGGTTATGCTCCACAGGTTGGATGTGATGGGGAGGAGAAAGATACATTTTGGAAAGATTTGGATGAAGTGATAGAGAGTATTCCCAGGGAGGAAAGAGTGGTGATTGGAGCAGACCTGAATGGACATGTTGGTGAAGGAAACAGAGGGGATGAGGAAGTGATGGGTAGGTTTGGTGTCAAGGAAAGAAACCAGGAAGGACAGATGGTGGTGGATTTTGCCAAGAGAATGGAAATGGCTATAGTCAATACCTATTTCCAAAAGAGGGAGGAACATAGAGTGACCTATAAGAGTGGAGGAAGGAGTACACAGGTCGACTACATTCTGTGTAGAAGAGGAAACCTGAGGGAGATTGGAGACTGTAAGGTTGTGGCAGGGGAGAGTGTGGCCAGACAGCATCGGATGGTTGTGTGTAGAATGACTGTTGTTGTGAAGAAGAGAAAAAGAGTAAAATCAGAGAAGAAGACCAAATGGTGGAAGTTGAAGAAGGAAGAATGTTGTGACAAATTCAGAGAGGAGCTGGTAAAGGCTCTGGGTGGTAAGAAAGAGCTCAACACTAATTAGCGAGACAGGTAGGAAGGTACTTAGTGTGTCATCAGGACAGAGAATAGATGATAAAGAAACCTGGTGGTGGAATAATGAAGTGCAGGACGCAATTTAAAGAAAGAGATTAGCCAAGAAGAAATATGACTGTGAGAGGACTGAAGAGAGGAGACAGGAATATAAGGAGATGGGACGTAGAGCAAAGAGGGAAGTAGCTAAGGCAAAGCAGAGGGCGTACAATGAGTTGTATGGGAGACTGGACACTAAAGAGGGCGAGAAGGACTTGTACCGATTGGCAAGACAGAGGGATCAGGCTGGAAAGGATGTGCAGCAGGTTAGGCTTATTAAAGATGGGAATGGTAATGTTCTAACAAGTGAAGAGAGTGTAATGGAAAGATGGAAGGAGTACTTTGAGGAGCTAATTAATGAAGAGAATGAAAGAGAAAGTAGAGTAGAGCTCATAGAAACTGTGGACCAGGAAGTGGGAAAGATTAGTTAGGGTGAAGTCCAAAAAGCTCTGAAAAAAATGAAGGGGAAGGCAGTAGGACCTGATGACATACCAGTGGAGGTTTGGAAATGTGATGGCAGTGAGGTTTTTGACTCAAACACTTAATGGAATATTTGATGGTGAGAAAATGCCTGAGGAATGGAGAAGTGTGCTGGTGCCCATTTTTAAGAACAAGGGTGATGTACAGAGTTGTAGCAACTACAGGGGAATTAAGTTGATGAGCCACACAATGAAGATCTGGGAGAGAGTTGTGGAAGCAAGACTTAGACAAGAGGTGACTATCTGTGAGCAGCAGTATGGTTTCATGCCAAGAAAGAGCACCACAGATGCCATCTTTGCTTTGAGAATGCTGATGGAGAAGTACAGAGAGGGTCAGAAAGAACTCCATTGTGTCTTTGTGGATTTAGAAAAAGCATATGACAGGGTGCCGAGGGAGGAGGTGTGGTATTGCATGAGGAAATCTGGAGTGGCAGAGAAGTATGTTAGACTGGTACAGGACATGTATGAGGACAGCAGGACAGTGGTGAGATGTGCTGTAGGAGTGACAGATAGCTTCAAGGTGGAGGTGGGATTGCATCAAGGATCGGCTCTGAGCCCCTTCTTGTTTGCTCTGGTGATGGACCGACTAACAGATGAGGTCAGGCAGGAATCCCCATGGACTATGATGTTTGCAGATGACATTGTGGTTCGAATCTCGGTCCAGGGGCCTTTCTGGGTGGAGTTTGCATGTTCTCCCCGTGCATGCGTGGGTTTCCTCCGGGTACTCCGGTTTCCTCCCACAGACCAAAAAACATGTATGCTAGGCTGATTGGTAACTCTAAATTGTCCCTAGGTGTGAGTGAGAGAGTGAATGGTTGTTTGTCTCATTTGTCTCCGTGTGGCCCTGTGATGGACTTGCGACCCATCCAGGGTGTACCCCGCCCCTCGCACTGTGATTGCTGGATATGGGCACCGGCGACCCGTGACCCAAAATGGAAGAACGGGTAAAGATAATGGATGGATGGATGGATGGAGATTGTGATCTGTGGTGAGAACAGGGAACAGGTGGAAGAGAACTTGGAGAGGTGGAGGTATTCACTTGAAAGAAGAGGAATGAAAGTCAGCCATAGTAAGACAGAGTACATGTGTGTGAATGAGAGGGAGGCCAGTGGAACAGTGAGGCTACAAGGATCAGAGGTCACAAAGGTGCAGGACTTCAAGTACTTGGGGTCCACTGTCCAGGAAAAGGGGAATGTGGTAAAGAAGTGAAAAAGAGAGTCCAGGCAGGATGGAGTGGATGGAGAAAAGTTTCAGGAGTGATTTGTGACAAAAAGGTGTCGGCAAAGGTCAAAGGAAAAGTTTACAAGACAATGGTGGGACCAGCTATGTTGTATGGTCTGGAAACAGTGTCCTTGACAAAAAGACAGGAGAAAGAACTGGAAGTCGCCGAAATGAAGATACAGGTAGTCCCCGACTTACGAGCGAGTTCCGTTCCTCCAAGGCGCTCGTAAAGCGAAAATTCGTAACTTGGAACGGCCGCCACGTGTCTCGTAAGTCCGGAATTTCGCTCGTAAGTTGGAACGGTTTTGCTAGCGCGACTACAAACACTCGTTTTTCATCGAAAAACTGCTTACGAGTGCATAAAAATGATCGGAAACGTGTGTCCACATGTTTAGCTAACGAACTGTGGTGAAAAAACACAGAAAAACTCTGTATTTTTTGCGTTTTTTCCAAAAATTCGCCAGCTCGTAAGTCCGGAACCTCGTAGGTCAGAGCGCTCGTAAGTCGGGGACTACCTGTATTGAGGTTCTCCTTAGGAGTGACAAGGATGGATAAGATCAGGAATGAGATCATCAGAGGTACAGCACATGCTGAACAACTGGGAGATAAAGTTAAGGCTGAGTTATACTCGCGCTTTGGTCCGCTGGCCCTCTGCGTGCGAACTGTGCGCGCACTGAGCCGTGCGGCTTCTGCGTTTAGAGTTTCGCCGCTGTGTTTATGGTTGACGCACGGCGGAGCATGGCAAAGTGCTGTTCTTTTACAGGCCAGCAGGTGGCAGTAGCTTCTAAAACCTGTGCATATGTTGCAAGAAAGGGTAGAAGAAGAAATCTACCGTAGAAGAACTGTTTGAAATCACACAACAACAAAAAAAATGCTCCGCTCGCGTGCTGAATAATAAGAACAACAGTTTTTGTGTCTTGCGGTTTTAATGCATGGAGTCAGCGAGGAGGAAGCGATCACGTGACTTTTGGCAAAACAACAAAAGAAAAGTCCAGCTCAGAGATGAAGAAGGTGAATTTAATACATTTGTATCACATAAAAACATTCCTCCATGCGTCGCGATGCCGTCTCCACGACCACAGCGGTGCAGACAGCTGCAGGCTCTGGCGTGAAGGTCCCCACCCGAATCAATTCTGTAGCCCACCGCGCGCGCACTAGGCTTGCGGAGTTTCAAAAATTTGGAGGTGCACGACACGCGCCAAGACGACACGCTGGGCCAACGTGCAGTGGCGGGGACTGTGATATTGCGTCACTTTTGGCGCGCGCACCCTCGCGCGCTGCGTGACACGTCGACTATAAATCTAGCTTTAGGGAGGCCAGACTGAGATGGTTTGGACATGTCCAGAGGAGGGACAGTGGTTATATTGGTAGAAGGATGTTAAAAATGCAGCTGCCAGGAAGAAGACAAAGAGGGAGGCCAAAGAGGAGATATATGGATGCAGTTAAGGCTCCGACAAAGCTGAGCGTCCTCCCTATACGCCACTCTACATGCGCATTCTGTGCGCACGTGTTCACTGGCAGAGCTCTGCTTTCTTTCTCACGTTAAATGCTCGCGTTTTCGCTCCAAATCCTTGTTGTAATTTGATCAGCTGCGCGCGAAGCAGGACAAACTGAGGTCGCTGATTGGTCACTTGCTGACACGCCTACTGAAATGATTGACAGCTCGAGCAGGACAACCAGCTGGCTTCAGCTGTGGTCGCTCGGCTGCAGCCGTTGCGGTCTTTCTAACTTTATATGTTAATAAAAACTAATAAAAAGTGGAAAAAAAAACAGGGAGCGCTTTTCCTGCAGCCCACAGCCCACCAGGAAATATTTAAAACCTCCCGCAGCCAGGTAGGACCTGAATTCATTCATTTCAGTCATGGAGTGAACGGAGGAAGAAGCGATTACTTGACTTTTGGCAAAAAAAAACAAAAGTCCTGATCAGCGATGAAGAAGGGGAATTTAATTCATTTGTGTAACATACAAAACAGTCCGGCGCCGGGGAAGTTTATGGTCAGACACAGCGCAAGCGTGCGCGGTCATAAAAAAAGAGCTTTGCGCGTTCGTGCCCTGAGGGGCTGCGCGTGGCTATGCTTTTGCCTCAGCGTACGTACGTCGTACAGAGGCGTACAGGGAGTACGCGCAGGTCTACTGGGGCCTTTAGAGAGGACATGAAGATAGTTGGAGTGAGGACAGAGGATGCAGAGGACAGAGTGAGGTGGAGGAGGATGAATCGCTGTGGCGACCCCTGACAAGGGAAAAGCCGAAAGAAGAAGAAGAAGAAGAAGATTCCAATTATGTTTGTTGTTAGTGCTTTATTTTATCAATTGAATAAATGTTTAGAGCTTAGTTCTGGTTTGCAAAGGTCTGAATAGGAAAAAATAGAGTTTGGTAGCTTTGTATTACTGTAAACAATAAAAAAGGACATTCCTTCCTACAGCAGTAGCCTTGAAAAATAACTATGATAAAAAAAAAAGTTTTGTTTCTTGTTTTTGATGTTTTTTCCACCTACTTTTTCTGACTTCAACGCTTTATTTTCCCTTTTGAGACTGAACCGAAATTAGTTTAGTAGGTAATTATTTTCAAAACCCTCATATAGAAATTTTATGCGGCAGACAAAAAGACCCACCTTAACTGCTTCCTGCTTGCTTTGCTTGACTAAT
>JBBPBX010005332.1:35447-62078 GCA_038048925.1 Garcialebias charrua
TTAGGTTTCTTTTAACCTGGTGCATGTTATAATTTGTAACACCCTTTAAAACGTTTTGCTGAGGTAATTTTCTTGGCCACAGACAGAAGGACAGAAAGATTACAAGAATGAATAACGATAAATTTGAGAAATTAGATGAGCTAATATTATTGTAATGGTATAAAATATGGTAATTTATTTTGAACTTTAAGTATCATTAATATTTGCACAAATATAAAGAACTTATTAGTTTTTTAAATGGTAAATGGAGCTTACTTATATAGCACTTTCCAGCCCCCTTTGAGTGTTCCCAAAGCGCTTCACAGTACCATCCATCCACCCATTCATATTTCATACACACATACACACATTCATACACCAATAGCGGTAGTCTGCCTTGCAAGGCGCTGCCTGTCCTACCGGGAGCAACTCGGGGTTAAATGTCTTGCCCAGGGAGTGACACAACGAGGTATGCCGTGACCGGGGATCGAACCCGAGACCTTCTGGTCCTGAGCTGGCTGCCCTGCCTCTACACCATCTCGGCCCCATAACGTGTATTCACCAAACTGTAAGCAGAAACAACCTTTGGTTTAGTGGCCGCTTACTTGACGCACATTTTGAGTGAAACCGTAGCTTTTCTACTGCGGTTCAGTCGTTCATTTACACAACAGCAGTGTTGCCAGATCTCGCGATAGAAACAAGCAAACAGCTCCATGAAAACAAGCCCAAAACAAGCCCAACTGTCAGCCCACCACATTGTGTAAAACAGAGTTGTTTTTAAATATTATAAACATACATTTATGGCATTGCATTTAAACAGCAAAATTATGCTAAACACTTTGAATAACATACTTTTACGCTCTGAAAAAAAAAAAGATTTTGCATATGTAACATTAATTCAACCTTTAATTAATCCCATTGAGCCTCAGGGACTCATTTACCAGAGAGACCTGAATTTTAAACAAAGAATGACAACAGTGGACAACAATGACAACAATAGAAAAATCATAAAGGATGCGTACAAATTTTATTATTATTATTATTTTAAGCAAACTCATAGTAAACACAGTCAACAAAAAAACTTTCTTAAACTCTGTTTAAAAGCAGACACACATGAGCCAACTCAAGCAGGTCAAGTGTGAAACCATCTTCTTTACTTGTTCTTCTTCCTTCCCCGTTAGGTCTGTTAATCTGTAACACAGAAATCACATATGGGAAAATTAGCATAAAGCCTGGTATAGATGAAAAAGATGTAAAAATAGCTTTTACCTGAACTACAGTCCATCATCACTGTTTTCGATTGCATCCGTCTCTGTGCTTCAAAATGTTCCTTCCACAGAGTACGTTACTGTTAAAGTGCTCAAGCATCTCTTTGGTTGGAGTGAAATCTTTGCAGCACAAACTGGCACCAGCTGCACCTGAACATAACGTAACATCCGTGGAAGGGGGGCGTGAAGGGACAAACTACCTACCACTCGTCTTTTGCTTTCACTCGGAACGAAAAACAAGCCCAAATAAGCAACTTAACATTCAAAACAAGCCAAACATAAAAAAGAAAAATATACGAAACCCGCGACTCACACTCATTTATAAGCGACTTAAAAAACAAAACAAGCCCCAAGTCGCTTATAATAAGCTACTTGACAACTATGAACAACAGCTCCCGCTTTTTTTTAGGGGCCGTTTACTCGGCGCATATTTTAAATGAAACCGCACGCGCGACCAACGGCATATTTCTATCAACAAAAATGGTGCTGGAGTATAACATACTGCTTTCTGTGCTACGTCTGATGGAATAAATTTTGGGCCTTGTAGTTAATCTACGTCGGAATGTAGCTGCTGTGACCGACATCTGCGTTGGGAAGAGACGCCAGTCAGATCCTGTGCGAAATCGCCAAACGAGCCTGTCGAGGCAGGCGTATATTTCACGTGTTGCGCTGGACTTTAACATACTAAATGGGCTAAATAATAACAGTTTAACAATAATAAACAGTATTTATGTTAGTCATAGGAGATACAATGAAGCTGTCTGAGCTAAATGAAGCTATCTGGACATTATGTAATTCAAATTATGCGATTTAAACAATGTGAAACTTATTGCGTGCTATTAAAGTTGAAAATGAAGACATCGGTTTAATTTTGATTTAATTAGTCAACACCACAAACTGTATCTTACAGAAACACTCATAGGAAAACTGAACACACTATTAAAAACAAGTTAACCGAACTGTACTCTTCCTCTCGCTTGCCATCCTGGGTACTGCGACTGGTGTTGAGCGGTTAGATGAAGCAGTCCCACTTGGCGCCAAATCCGTTGACTCGTATCCAAAATTTGGCTTTAAGTTTTGTTGTTACCTGGACTTTCAGCCCAAAGGAAGGGCCGTACAGTCTCGGGCAGCGTGCATACGCAATGTGCAAAATTCACGGCGCCAACTAATGACCTGGCATGGCAACTACAGTGGACTTTTGGTGTTCTCGAATGTGGTCGTGTAAACAAGGATGTTTTCCTCGAATCAACATCCTAAAAACTTGCTTCCCTCAGCTGTGTCCGTGTAAAGGGGCCTTTGTTTTCCAAAGTTGAGTTTTTACATGAATGTATTGTATTTCTTTCTTGCAGTGTGAGAAAAACTTCACACATTCATTAAAAGCACATCATTGTTAATGTGTGAGACATGCTCCCAAGTGCCTTTTTACACCTTAAAACTCTTTTCAAGTGTTTCGCTCTCCAAATATACAGTTATTCGGCGTTGCTGCTGTGTGCATACTTTTAGGTTTATGTGCGAGCGTGTTTGTTTCCTGTTTCTGATTCCACTGCGATGTCATTTACAGCAGCTTGTGGAGCATGGGTACAACTGCCAGCGCTGCACCCCAGCCTGTTTATGTAGCATCACCGCTTGAGAGTGTCTATGGCAACGGGATGGCCAACAGCAGGCAGTCTTTAAGTATTAGCCCCTTCCCTACAGTCAGCATCCACAACAGCAAGGCCAAGTCCATTATCACCAACAAAGTTGCACCGGTTGTCATCTCGTAAGTTCCTCCTCCAGTCTACGTTCTCCCACTTGGGTGTTAATTCTTTTTGTTAACTGCTGTAACATCCCTCTCAACCTTGATCTCTTTTTGTCGCTTTGCGTTGATGATAATAAAACTGATTTTTTTTTTTTCTTCCTACAATCTGTTTTAAGATATAATTGCAGACAAGAATTCCAGATTCACGATGACATCCTCAAAGCCAACTACAAAGTTGGTCGGATATCGGACTCCATGCCCGAGCACTACCTTGTGAAGGTAAAAATTTCCACATTATTTAGTTCCAACAAAGTGCCATTGTATCACAGAAAGCTGCAGAACCAACTCACCTTTTATGTCGATTCTTTTCACATGTATGTGTCCAATTGGCAGAGTAGTGCTGGAACATTGTCATGCGCTATTTTATGCATGGAGGCAGCCGTTGAAACAGAACAATTGTTTCGCCCCTGCTGAGACTTTGATCTGTTTTGTCACCTCTCCTGTGATAGTTTTAACATTAGGGTTAACCCACAGCTTCTGTTTATAGGTGTGAAAATTTCAGTTTTTAAAAAAAAAACAAGAACATCTCTATAAAAATTGTATTTTCCTCTTTGTTTTGATCACATCATACTAGAATTGCTTT
Source organism: Garcialebias charrua (assembly GCA_038048925.1). Classification (NCBI taxonomy): domain Eukaryota; kingdom Metazoa; phylum Chordata; class Actinopteri; order Cyprinodontiformes; family Rivulidae; genus Garcialebias; species Garcialebias charrua. The sequence goes on from JBBPBX010005332.1 coordinate 39,076, forward strand.
GTTTTACTGTGAAACTGATTGGTTTGTGCTGCTGAAAAGCATGGTTATTACAGTAGAAGTGGCTGCAATCTAATCTATGTTCATGTAATCTATGTAGTCTAATTTAGCAATCAACAGATTTGACTATTAATCGCAGGAATGCAAACAATTCAACTCACTTACCAAGACCATTGTGCCATGAGATGAACTAAACATTTGCCAGTTTGGCTTAAATAAAATCTTTCCAGAAAATTTCCAAAGTAAATCAAACCCTGTTGTAGAACCATATGTACCGTATTTTCCAGAGTATAGGTCGCACCAGAGTATAGGTCGCATTGTCCAATTATTACCAATAGATTGGAAAAATCCCTAGATAGGTCACACCTACGTTTAGCTCTGCTGCAAATGTCTGCCACAGGAGCGCACAGCAAGGCTTTTAAGAAGATTAACACTTAAAAAAAATTATTTGTTTGATTAAAAATTATAGCAAATATGTGTTTGAGCTGAACTTTTCCTTAATAAATGAACGTAATTGTGAAATGAGCTGGATTTAAAAATTTGTTTCGCCGAAAGTGATAAAAAGCAATATATAGGTCGCACCTGAGTATAGGTCGCAGGCCATGGAAAAAATGATAAAAAGGTGCGACCTATACTCCAAAAAATACGGTAGTCATTGCATGAGTATTAGTATTTGTTAAATAATTATTTGATAAATTTACTTCCCAATAAGCTACCATACTTTTTTTTTCTTACTGGAGAAACTTCTGTAGATTACTACTTGTATAAATTTCCTAAAACAGCTAAAAAAAAACATTATCTTACACAGGTTTTATTTTATTTTATTTATTTAATTTTTTTATGTCCAGGCACTAATCAGAAATGACAACAGATGGCTAACACAAATGACACTGTTCTTCTTGTCTGATATTTCCTGGCCATACATAACTGTCACATAGATTTTCTATGGGGTTAAGGTCATGGAGAGTTTGCTGGCCAATTAAGAACAGGGATACCATGGTCCTTAAACCAGGTACTGGTAGCTTTGGCTCTGTGTGCAGGTGTCAAGTCCTGTTAAAAAATGAAATCTGCATCTCCATAAAGTTGGTCAGCAGCAGGAAGCATGAAGTTCTCTAAAACTTCTTGGTAGATGGCTGCATTGACCTTTGACCTCAGAAAACACAGTGGACCAACACCAGCAGATGACATGGCACCCCAAACCATCACTGACTGTGGAAACTTGACACTGGACCTCAAGCAACATGAATTCTGTGCCTCTCCTCTTTTCCTCCAAACTCTGGGACCTTGATTTCCAAAGGAAATGCAAAGTTTACAGAGAACATAACTTTGGACCACTCAGCAGCAGTCCAGTCCTTTTTTTTTCTTTAGCCCAGGCGAGACGCTTCTGATACTGTCTCTTGATCAAGAGTGGCTTGATACAAGGAATGTGACAGCTGAAACCAATGTCTTGCATATGTCTGTGAGTGGTGGTTCTTGAAGCACTGACTCCAGCTGCATTCCACTCTTTGTGAATCTCCCCCACATTTTGGAATGGGTTTTGTTTCACAATCCTCTCCAGGGTGCAGTTATCCTTGTTGTTTGTACTGTACACTTTTTATCTACCAAATCTTTTCCTTCCTTTCACCTCTCTATTAATGTGCTTGGACACAGAGCTCTGTGAACAGCCAGCCTCTTTAGCAATGACCATTTGTGTGTTGTCCTCATTGTGCAAGGTGTCAACGGTCCTCTTTTGGACCACTGTCAAGTCAGCAGTCTTCCCCATGATTGTGTATACAGAACTAGACTGAAAGACCATGTAAAGGCCTTTGCAGGTGTTTTGAGTTAATTAGCTGATTAGAGTGTGGCACCAGGTGTCTTCAATATTGAACCTTTTCACAATACAGGTGGTCCCCGACTTACGAGCGAGTTCCGTACTTATGAGTTGCTCGTAAACCGAAAATTCGTACATCGGAACGGCCCGCAGTGGCTATCTCGTAAAACCGGAACTTTGCTCGCAAATAGAAAAAAGACGCTAGCGCTGCGGCGCACACCCGTTTATCAACATGAGACTGAACAAGCGTACATGCTGATCCTTAAACATGCACAACACTTTATTTACAAGCAGTTAGCTAGCACATTACACCACACATTCATCTATAAACACATACCTGTACAGTTTTTTCGGTACAACAGTGCTTTTCTCTGCCTTTTGTTTTCACACGACAGACACGTCGTCTCTCGCCCCCCCCTCCGCGCGCTCTATGTGCAGTCAAAGTGCAGTGCAACTGTCTAGTCCAGACAGAAAGGACTGTTAGTATCCTAACTTCATACAGAAAAAGTTTTAATAACTTACCGAAAGCCGTCTGCTTGCGCCGCCTTCAGCTGCATCTGTTAGCATTAGCTCCCCCGAATCCGCAGCTCCGGGCAGTCCGGTTTATCTGCATCTCCAAAAATGCTGTCGGCTTTGTTATTCCAAGTTAGCTCGTTGTCCCCCGATGTCTTCGGCTTCCAGTCCGACATCGAGGCGAGCTCCAGGGACCTCTGATCGCACAAAGCCGGCTGTCGAAGCAACAGCTCTGGTGGGGTCCGGTTTAGCATGTTAGCTTAGCTCATACCATGAGCTGCTGGTCTCGCGCGGCGCTCGGCGGAGCGATCGCGGCTGCTGCTCCAGTCCTGAGACATTCACAGAGTTCAGGGAGTGTTTCCAGTTAATTTATCCGTATGAGGCATGCTCTTATGGGAGAAACAGTCCTCCAAAAGCCGACTGCCGAGTGCCGACCGAGACCGGAAGTAATGAATGTAAAATGGCGGCTCCGCCATTTTACATTCATTAGTTCCAGTTTCGGCAGTACCGGAATACCAGTTCATTCATTAGTTCCAGTCTCGGCAGTGTTCAAAAAAGCACGAAATTATTTAAAAAAATGATAATAATGATACTTTACGTATATATAAAGCCATTTAAAACATTCACAGCTGCAACACATGAAATTAAGAACATTTAAACCCAAAAAAAAAAAAAATATTTTTTTTTTTTTTAAATTTCATATTTTTATTAATTATGATAATCTCGTAAAGTCGAACGCTCGTAGGTCAGGGCGCTCGTAAGTCGGGGACCACCTGTATTCTAATTTTCTGAGATACTGAATTTGGGGTTTTCATTAGTTGTCAGTTATCATCAACATTAAAAGAAATACACATTTGAAACATATCAGTCAGTGCGTAATGAATGAATATACAGTACGGTATATGTTTCACTTTTTGAATGGAATTACTGAAATAAATAAACTTTTTCACGATATTCTAATTTTATGACCAACACCTGTAGATATTATTTTTAAAGCAATATGCTGTATTTTTGGTTAATAATGTTAAACTGAGCAGTCTGGACTTTTAATGTCAATGGCAGACAATTTCTTTGTAAAAAAATATTGATAGACCACCAAAGGCAAATGGGTGATCTCAGTTGTGCAGTTGTTGTTTTTTTTATTATTATTATTCTTTCTAACATGATTGTACCCAATTTCACTTTTTTGTGTTTAGCTTTCCAACATTCTATTGTATTTAGACATTTTAGCTCTCTTTTGTACAGCAAAGGTGACAAACAAGAGGTTTAACGTGTTTAGACAACAGAGTAACTGGACTGTGTCAAGCGCATTAGTTGAAAACTAAAAATCAGGTCATGAACTGGTAAACCAAAAAAAAAAAAAGACTGAAAAGCCAACAGCAGTGTACAATTCTAGCGATAAATCCAAGAGTTTTAACATGGACACCAACAATTAAATGTCATGATCGTGCTCTTGGCTAAATGCTCTGTTGTTACATATGTCAACAGGGGGAGTACTTCATGGTTCAAGATGTGTACAGCAAAGCCGACGTCCTTAACACCACAAGCAGCTATGGAGCTCCCAATTTTCGCCAAGTGAAAGGAGCCTACCCACTGTACGGGATGGGTCAGCCCAGCCTTAATGGTTTCAAACAGGTTCTGCAGAAACTCCGAACACAAGGACAAGAGGTTAAATTCCTTTATACACCTGTTTCAGACAAGAAGTTTCGACTTCCAGTCTTAATCTGGTGCAGATAGGTTCTTAAACATCTTTTTTTGTAGCCTACTTCTTTTAATAGTTTTTCTTACACAACAAATTCATGATTTGGCTGTAAAGATGAGCCCCTGTTTAAGCCGCCTCAATCCGGTCATCAGCAAAGTAGAGGGTTAAAATTAAAGGGTTTCGCCGTCCTCTTCACGCTTGCTCGCCAACTCTGTTCTGTGACTGCCTCAGTTGTTGGTTTGGAGGTGCAAGCATCATGAATCAATGGTCCTGCTTTCATTTCACTTGTGAAATGGATGCAGGGAGAAGGTGTCTCTGGCCCAGCTTTAAACTGTTGTGTGAATGGGGGGCTGGTGTTGTCAGTAAATATTTGCAGACTCAAGTCCTCAGAAGAGGCCATGGCTCAGTGATAAACCTGAGCAAACTTGAAAACGTCACAAGTGTGTCAGTGGAAATTATTGTACTTACAGCAGCTGAAATCTAATTTAAATTTTAAAAAATGCATCAAGTTTAGTGAAACTTTTACATTTTATATGACAACAGATTGCTTCTCAAAAGTTGCAGATTCAGTAGAGGGCAACAATAATCGTCAAATGGATAAATTATGTGATACATGTCCTGCTGTGCGTTTGCAAACAGGAGATAATATTCTTCTGTGTAAGAGAAGAGCCAGTGGTGTTTCTCCACAAGGATGACGACTTTGTGCCGTACACCCCCCGAAGGAAGGAAAATCTCCACGAGAACCTTCATGGGCTGGAAAAGGAGGAGATGGGGGAACATCTGGAGCTGACCATCAGAAACGAGGTCTCAAACATGTAATCACACAGTATAAGAAGAAAAAGAAAATGTTTCCAACACTAATATTTTCTGACCATTTCATCTCCCACAGCTTCAGGATTTTTCCAAACTCAACGAGAACGTTTTCTACGTCTACAACGACATCGAGTTCTTTAAAGACGAACCACAGAAGATAGCAATCACATGTGAGGAGGACATCCACGTGACTGAAGAGGTCTATAAGAGGCCGATGTTCACCATGCAGGGCTACAGGTTGTTTATGTTGACCCATTATGCCCAGTAGCTCACACATTATTGCTTTACCTTTTTTTTTAATGTAGTGTGTAGAAACTAAAGATTGCTGCATCCTGTCAGTTGATTTACTGACATAACTCTGCACTTCCTTTTAGAGCAAGTAATATGTTGTTTTTTCAAAGACGAGTTCTGAAGATCTTGTTTTTGATGCTGACATTTTGTAGATTGCTGGATTGACTCTTTTGTTTTGAAACGTTGAAATTGCAGGCATTTATTTTTTGATCGTGTGATTCAAGCCCTATTTACACGACAATGTTCCAACAAAAACAGAAATATTTTCCCCATTTCTATTAGCACATTGACATGAAAACGTTCTAATAGACTATATGCCACGAGGGGGTCGTGTGACGTACTTCCGGTAAAATGCAACCCACATCCGCCACTTCCGGTTCCCATCCACTGCCGTTGTTGTTAGTGTTAGCTCCTAGTAGCAGACTATGACAACGACCCGAAACGGGAAGCGGCTGCGCGCTACCGGCACTACACGTGAGTACCGTTGTGTCCGCCCACCGGTGGGAACAGCTGTTCCGAGGGGGGGTTTCGGCGAAGATTTATCGCGGCTATCCGTAGGGGGAATGTCGCCATAATTTTATATGGTTTTATATGTGTATAGAGTTATTATTGGTGTGTATGCAGATGTTTTATTAATTGTATTTAGTCATTTATGTCCGTGTCTTTCCCGCTAACCGGAAGTGCGCCGTCTGGGTAATGACTGCGGGAGTGCTGGAACGGAAGCCCGTGGCATTTAGTCTATTATGGTAGATGTGCGAAAGGTGTAATTCCCTCGCCACGCCACTAGTTGGTGCTATTTCTTTGAAACTCTTAAGTGTGCATGCGTAAAAAAAAGTTCTACCTGAAAGCTGCTACTGTAAGGGGAAAAAAATAACCTTTCTCCTCTTCCCCCGCCCGTGTTGTTTGCTCGGAAGGATTACATGCTTATGTCAGAATTAAACAACATCTTTATTTTTACAGACTTCAAAATGAGTGAACAAGAGAGAAATGTATATATATTACCTGACATCAAGGGGCCCCCGTACAATACAATTCTGATCTGGATCAGGTCTGTTCCCACACTTAGACTTTTTTCTCCACCCCGTGACACTTCCTGTTTTCAATTTCTATCCAATCAAGCACCTTACGGACTCTCTGAAGTCCCTGTCCAATTAGGCCTACATTAGTTGTCATCTCTGTCACTGAGTACGTGACACACATAAGTACCGACTAGGGCTGGGCGATATCTCGATATTTTTAAAATGTTGAAATTTTTTTTTTGCGATATAAGTGAGACTATCTCGATATAAACGATATCGTTTTATACTTGGAAATCCTGCCGTCTCTTTCACTACACTCTACACACTACACTCTACACACAGCCTTCTGCTGCACTCCCCTTCCCTTTCTGCTTCTCCAGTGTGGGCGGGCACTAGGAGATGTTTAATAAACACAGCAGCAGAGCGTGTGTGAAACTACAGCTAGACGACAGACCCGTCTCCTTATTTGAAATGGTTCAGAGCTCATTTTAACCGTACTGTGTGCCTTTTTAGAGGAACACAGAGAGGAAGCGCAACATTAATAAAGCAGCGGTTTATCATATCGCTAAAGATACGCCCGGTCCTTAGCAGCTAACAAGACGGCTAACGCTTTAGTAGCCGTGTTGTTAGCCACTAAGGACCGTGTCTTCGGTGATATGATAAACTGCTGCTTTATTAATGTTGCGCTTCCTCTCTGTGTTCCTCTAAAAGGCACACAGCACAGCTAAATGAACTCTGAACCATTTCAAATAAGAAGACGAGTCTGTCATCTAGCTGTAGCTTCAAGGTTCAAAGTGGAGTCTCACTTTACAGCAGCTTCACACAGGTTGACTAACGTGAAGGCTGTCCAGCTGAATGGACTGTACTTATAAAGCACCTTTCCAGCTTATCAAGACACTCAAAGCTCTTTACAACACAATCTGTGTCCTCATTTACCAATTCATGCCCTCTACTAGATTTCTACAAAGAATAGTCAGAGCTTTATCACATTCATACACCGATGGGACACACATCAGAGGCAATGAGGGTGCAGTGTCTTGCCCAGGAACACTTCAGCATGTGACTGCTGGTGGAATCGAACCCCCAGCTCTCCCACTGGAGGACGACTGCTCTAGCCTCTCAGCCACAGCTGCCCCAGCTGAAGAGGATTATTATTTAATATATGTAAATTGATGGCTAAAAAAGAAACTAATAGCCTATATGTAAATACAGTACGGTAGTTGTTTTTAGGCATTTATTTTGTACAGTTACAGCTGTTAATAAATGTGCCTGTGTGAATATTGGGACAAAACTTTGATTCAAATATATTTTTGTTATTACTTTATGGAAAGAAAAAAGTATCAAGATATATATTGTATATCACGATTTTTGTAAAAAAATATATATAAAAAAATTGAGATATTAATTTTGGTCCATATTATCAAGCCCTAGCACCAACCTACATAATCTCACAAAGACTGTGAGACTCTACCCCTTGGTAACCTATTACACTATCAAGTCTTAGATGCTCTACTAAAGTCGTTCGGACCTATTAAGCTGCTCTTTGACTCATTAATTATTTTATAATCCCCACACATACTCAAATGATGTGAGCAACTTTATAGTTGATCTTAGTTAACTGAACAAGATCTTTTGAGGTTGATGTTTTGTTTCTCATTAAAGGCCTTATAAGGAACTATTTTCCTACTGACATCAGAAAGTGTCAGTGTTGATTTTAAAGTTAGCAGTCACTAAAATATATTATCTGTTTATGGCCTAGTTTACATATCTGACAGATATTCTAGCCATCTTTATATGATCTATTTTCCACAATTCATAATTAAACATTATATTCACCAACCCATATTATGTTATTTCCCACAATTTATCAACAAATGTTATTTTATTTTTAACACTACAAGAGTCAAGATGGCGGAGAATAAAATATTTCTATGGACAGATGACAAGCTTCAACTGTTTCTTAGGGTGAGTGGAGCTGTATGAGATTCATCTTTGATGATTTGAGCAAAGAGGTAGAAAATGAGCACTGTGTTGGAGAGCTATACTGTAGTTAGATTTGCAAGAGTCAGAAGCACAAACAACACTCTGGTATCCGCCATTGTCGATAGTTTCTTCCTTCTGTGGATTGTAGGACACTGTTATGTTTTGCATCATACTGCGCATGAGCCAGGGATTCCTTGACAGAAAATATTTATTTTTTCTGTTCACACAACGGACACCGGGACGTTTTTTGAACCATTGCACTCTGGAACCCGTTTGCAAATTGTGCCATTGTCAGAAAAAAAAATAGCTATTTTCGTGTAAATGAACAGTACAAACGCAACAAAACTCTTCCATTTTCACTAAAAATCATTTCCATGTAAACAGGGTCACAGATTTCTCCTATAATTCCTCATCAGCTTGGTTAGATTAGTAAACCCAACGTGAGAAAGCTCAAGTCTTGAGATTTTGTTTACCGGTACGTGCAATGTGCTCTTACCTATTGCCATACAATATTGCACTTACGTTACTTACATAAGGACAATATTGACACAACATGGACTTCATGTTCAACTTTGCGTGACAATGTGTTGTTCTGCAGGTACCACAGATTACCACTGCCAATGGAGGGAGCGCCACTGGAAGAAGACTTTGATGCTTTTGTCAACATCCTCAGGGTAAGCGCATGTAAAATTGTCCATTGTGGTGCAAGTCCACATACGAATCCCCCCTTTTGGCTGTGCTTTTCTTGTTGTCGTAAACGTTATTTATGACTGAACACTGGAGAGCGTCTGGATTCTCTCACTGTGGTGGTGAGAAGGTCACATTGGAATTTATTACATCTACATTAAATCTGCTGTATGTGCAGTACATCTTATAAATATGATAGCTTAATAAAAGCAAGTCTGTTGCCAGGATATGTCTGTTCTTCAGCCATCCGCTACGTCTGGTTTCTGTCCTGCCCTTCACTCATGCAGAATGTTCTCTTCCTCTCTTCTTTTGCCCTTTTTTGGACCGTCTTGCAGGTTTCAGACTGAACCTTAATGACCAAATCTTTTCAGGGTTGTAAACGATCAAGCTCTTAAAAATGCACATATTTTTGCTAGCTAAACATGCGTTCATCAGGAGAAATCTAAATGCCTGTCACTGAAAGGTGAGGGCAGAACGCTAATGTTTTTGTCCGTGTGTGCATGTGTATGTGTGTCTGTTACCAAAATATCTCATGAACAAGTGGGTGGATTTTAATGAATCTCTCAGAGATTAATCGCTGGATGATCATTACAACTGATTAACCTTTGGAATCAATCCAGTTTAAGATGGCCACCACAGTTAATCAACATTTGCCAATGCAAACATGGCTATAACACAGTTAATTTAACAAATAGTGAAATTAAATTTAGTGTAATAGTAGTTGAGAGTCATTCAGAACACATACTGTACTCTGAGCCCATGAAGGACATGAAAGACAGCAAATGAACACATTTTCGTTGTTTGCTGTTTGGTTTTGATTAGAATGCCATTTGCACGTCAGTTATGTGATTCTGTTTTGTTGTGTTTTTGTGCAGCCTGCAACAATGTCAACTCTTCTTCTGTGTTTATGCTTTCTAGGAGAGCCCCAGCTTGTCTCTGGACCACAGCGCATCCCGGCAGCTTCCTACTCTGCTCTTCAGCTGCCAGGTGGGCGTTGGACGCACCAACCTCGCTATGATCCTGGGCACGTTAGTCATGAATCGCCTCAGTGGAGGTTCACAGCCACCATCTCAGTAAGACCTCAGCATTAAATAAATCCAAAAAAATGACCCGTAATGAGTAAATTTTTTTATATACCGGTACCTTGCTTATATAGTCATCCAAGTTCAGAACTGACTTTAACTGCCTCCCTTTATGAAATGCGAGGTGAGATGTTTTCAATGTGTTGCAGAGTTGAGGAGACAGCCACTTCAGAGACCAGACCACTCTTTCACGTCATTCGGTGTCTGATCGACAGGTTGCCTCATGGACAGCAGATCATGGAAGAGGTAATTCAGCTAATGAACAGGACTGTAAAACATAAAACATAGTTTCCGTATTTTCCGCCGTACAGGTCGCACCACCGTATAAGTCGCATCAGTCCAAATATGTCTAATAAAGTGGGAAAAAAACATAAATATGTCACTTTGCTGTTCAAGTCGCACCTATTATGTGTCACCGCTGATACGTCGCGCTTGTTACGCATCACCGCTGACAACCTGGAAACGTGGGCTGGTGTTGTGCCAAAACGATTGGCTGCCAAATGCCAGCCGCGAGAGCATGCACGGGAGGACGTTAACAATAATTTAACAAGATTAACACTTAAAAACAATAATTTGTTTGCTCAACATAATAGTAAAGGTGTGTCTCAGTTGAACTATTCCTTAATAAATTCACTTTAATGGTCAAATCAGCTGCAGTTCACCTGGGCGTGGCGGTGAAATGCAGCTGATTTGACGTTTGCTCCAAGAGTTCCAAAGTGAGACAAAGGTAGTTTGGTATGGCAAGCCAAGTGTGTCATTAAGAGCCACTTTTACCTATTTATGAGACACTTGGCTTGCCATATTACTCAAGTGCCCTCTAGCGGCTGAAAATGGTAGTGTTCAATATTTTCCATGTCAGAATGAATGAAATTGTCAGATCTGAGCCAAACATTGGGTTATAAATATGGAGAAAAACATCAATAAATTGATTTGCTGTGTAAGTCGCAGGGCATGCTAATTGATGAAAAAAGATGTGACTTGTACAGCGAAAAGTACGGTAGGTACTCAAAATTTACAGTAAATACTAGATTTAAATTTTTTGAATGTCCAGAGGACCAGACTTAGCTTTTTTAGACTAGATTTAAATGTTATGTTTTACACTATTAAAAACAATGATTTACGCAAAAACATACAAAATAGTAGAATGCTTTAAAATCAAGATTGTCCTGTTATCTTTTTTTTCCTCCAGTCAGACAGCCAGAGTTTAAAACCAGGGCCATTCACTTAAATCCGTCCCCACAATCAAAGTCAAAGTCAAAGTCAACTTTATTGTCAGAACTGCAATATGTACAGGACATACACAGGATTGAAATTGCGTTTCTCTCAGTCCCTCGGTGCAACAGTAACCATCTAAACACTAAACACTAAAACATTTAATAAACATAAGCATAAAATAGTAAAAGTGTAACACTGTCCTGAGTTTTTGCATAGTAGTATAAAAGTATGAAAATTTACACCAACACTAAAACTAAAACTAAAACACTAAACATTTAATGAACATAAGCATAAAATGAAATAATAAAAGTGTAATACTGTCCTGAGTTTTTTGCATAGTAGTATAAAAAGTATAAAAAGTATATCTGTAAAATAAACTGAAGGTTCTAGCATTGACATTTGCAAAGAGTGGCAAAGCAGCATATGAGTTAATGTACACAGTATATGTATGAGGTAGTAGTTGATGTTGGTATAGAGGCAAAAGTGGCATATGCAGTAAGGCACAATTGGGCATCCTTAAATAAGGCTGGTCAGGAGTGGTGTAGATATAAAAGTAGTGTAAATGTAAACGGTAGTAATAAATGTAAACAGTAGTAATAAATGTAAACAGTGAATGTAAACAGTAGTATGTAAACAGTGAATGTAAACAGTAGTATGTAAACAGAGAATGTAAACAGCAGTATGACTATAGGCAGTGATGTAGTACAAACATTATTGGAAATATGAGAAGTAGTGCAAACTGAATGAGCACATAATAATAATAATAATAATAATAATTAATTCAATTTATAACGCACTTTTCATTACTGAAAATCTCAAAGTGCTACACATATATTGAATGCTACACACATTCATAAACCGGTGGCGGCAGACTACCATGCAAGGTGCTTTCCAGTCCTACCGGGAGCAACTCAGGGTTAAGTGTCTTGCCCAAGGACACAACGACACATGACCGAGAGTTTAGTGAATAACCCATTTGATGACACAGAGTCCAGTGTTAAAATCTTTGTGTTGTGTGGTAATGTGTGAGAAAGTTTTTTGTGTTAAGGCAGTTCAAATGGGAGGGGAGGCAGAGCAGGCAGAGTGTTTAGCATCCTGACTGCCTGATGAACAGAGCTGTCACTCAGTCTGCTGGTTCGAGCCTGGAGACTTCTCAGTCTCCTCCCTGATGGCAGCAGTCTGAAGCAGCTGTGTAGTGGGTGTGTGGGATCACCTGCCATGCAGAGGGCTTTCCGAGTGAGGCGGTTGCTGTGTAAGTCCTGCAGTGAGGGGAAGGAGGTGCCGACGATCTTCTCAGCTGCTCTCACGATGCGCTGGAGGCTCTTGCGGCAGGATGCAGTACATGCACCAAACCACACAGTGATGCAGCTGGTCAGGACACTTTCTATGGCACCTCTGTAGAAGGTGCACATGATGGGGGTTGAAGCTCCAGCCCTTTTCAGCTTGCGGAGAAAGTAGAGACGCTGGTGAGCCTTCTTGGCCAGTGATGCAGTGTTCCTGCTCCAGGACAGGTCCTTTGAGACGTGCACTCCCAGGAACTTGGTGCTGTCTACTCTCTCCACTGCGGTGCTGTTGATGGTCAGAGGGGCATGTTGGGCATCCCTCTTCCTGAAGTCCACAACAATCTCCTTTGTCTTCTCCACGTTGAGAGTGAGATTGTTGTGTCCGCACCACAAGGCCAGGCGGCTCACCTCGTTCCTGTAGTCCGTCTCATCGTTGTTGCTGATGAGACCTACCACTGTTGTGTCGTCCGCAAACTTGATGAAGTGGTTGGAGCTGTATGATGGTGTGCAGTCGTGTGTTAGCAGGGTGAATAGAAGGGGGCTCAGCACACATCCTTGTGGGGCCCCTGTGTTCAATGTGATGGTGCTAGATGTGTTACTCCCGACCCGTACTGTCTGTGGTCTCCCGGTCAGGAAGTCTAGCAGCCAGTTACACATTGAGGTGTTCAGCCCCAGACTGTCCAGTTTATGGATGAGCTGTTGGGGGATGATGGTGTTGAATGCCGAGCTGAAGTCGATGAACAGCATTCTAACATAAGAGTCCTTCGTGTCCAGATGTGTGAGAGCTGTGTGGAGGGCAGAGGAGATGGCATCGTCGGTTGACTTCATTAAAAAATATCTATATATTTTTTGGGTTCCGTTTATTGCATTTATGGTTCAGTGCAACAACGAAAACAACAACAACATCAACAAAAACAAATGTAAAAGGTCACAGATCATTATAATACTTACCGGTAGTTTATTTACATAATGACTTTAATTGCTGGATGTTTGGCCCCTGAGCTCCTGGCTTTCAGAAACTGCAGCCCCCCCTGAGCAGTTTTGTTGAATAGCCCTGCTTTAAACCATTGAAATCAGTTCCTTCATCTTACAGAAACAGTGACTCAGAGATGGCTATCAGGAATGAGCTCCATCTGAAGTTAAGCTGCTGCAGTCTGGAGAGCAGTGGTGATAGAAGCAGGGCTAATTACCATAATGTTTTTTCATACTTGTGAAATCAGGCAAAGGTATAGAAGTGCATCTTCATAAGAGGCTGTTCAGATGTGGGATCATCAGGCATGCTCATGTGACTGGGGCGAGCACCTGTGGTCAGACGACAGCTTTATATGCAAATAAACATGGTTTTTGTTACACATGAGCTTTTTGTAAGGAACAAATACGATATTAGTGTCTACACCTGTCTGCTTTTGATCTAAAATGTGTGAGTTTTTTTTAAGAACAGGCTGTTTCGATATGTCTTTTCACTTAGGTTAATTTTCTTTTCTTGTTTTTATTTATTTTATTGTAGGTTGACCATGCAATTAGTTTGTGTTCAGAAATGCACAACATCAAGGAAGCAATCTATGAGAACAAGAGTAAGCTCGAAGGACTTGGAGAAGATTATCAAATTCAGGTTAGTGCTCATCTTTTTCTTTTGACCGATGACAGATTTAAGTTTCTTCTAGGCCTGTCGCGATAAACAATAAATCAACTAATCTCATGATAAATTAAAATTATCGACCTCATTTTCATTTACATGTATCGGCTTTATCGTTTCTTCATCTCTCTCTTTCTACTGAAGACACTGGATGACAAAAAGCTCTACTCCGGTGCTCTTCACTGACTCCTCCCTTCCTCTTTTCTCTTAAAAATCCATTCTAACCATCTAAAATCATGTTTTTGGATCATTAAAAGCAGTTAAGCTGAGAAGCTAAGCTAACAGGCCGACCTCGGGGAGAAAACCTCCGTCTTGTCGAAGCTCCAAAATTCACAGTTGAAACCTGTGCATTTGTGTAACAAGTTTGTTTTTCTCTGCAAAAACAAGCTGAGAACTTGTTTACAGATTATTTTATTTATTTATTTTATTTATTTATTTCATTCATTTTACATTCTGTATAAAAACACCATTTTACATGTAATATGAAAAAGAAAAAAACATAAAATGAAAGTTGGCAGAAAGAAGAAGAAATCTTATTTTATCTGCCCCTTTTTTCCAAAACAAAAACAAAATCAATTCAAACAATCAATTTAAACAATACTCGTCAATAGCTGTGTTTCCATCCATTTTCATTTCGAATTTTGAGCTACCTCGCAAATATGTAAATACAAATTAATGCAGATCAGAAGTGTTTCCATCTACTGGCTTGAAGCGCTTCTTCCAAGCCGTGCGCGTCATTACGTCAGACGTCAGCGTCATGACGTCAGCGTCATTACGTCAGACGTCAGCGTCATTACGTCAGACGTCAGCGTCATTACGTCAGCGTCATTACGTCAGACGTCAGCACTGCGCATGTCTACAGTAAACAGGAAGTAGCGGTTGAAAACAGAACCCGGCCACACATCTCATCAAAATGGAGAGAATATTTCAGGTACGTGTTGCTATCGGGCGAGTTGTATTTATTCTGTCATGCCAACTAGTTTTAGCGATGTTACATGTTGTCCGGAGCGGAAACAGCTGATCAGTCACGTGACGTGAATGTTCGCTACGGCAGCACGAGTCGGCAAATGTGTTTCCATCTGTCGTTTTGCGCATCTGCTCATTTTCGCAGATCCCAAAAACCACCTCAAGCGAGCGTATAAACTTTTTGGCGAACTTGAGAAAGTAAATACGGATTTTGCCGTTTCCATTAAGCTTTTCTGCTGCGATACTTCAAAATGCGCACCTAGAAACCTTGATGGAAACACGGCTAAGTAATCGAAAGCTTTGTGTGAAAAATGCTATGCTAAAGAGCTCAAAGCACACAGAAGCCGTGTTTCCATCAAGGTTTCTAGGTGCGCATTTTGAAGTATCGCAGCAGAAAAGCTTAATGGAAACGGCAAAATGCGCAGTTACTTCCTGAAATTCGCCAAAAAGTTTATACGCTCGCTTGAGGTGGTTTTTGGGATCTTCGAAACCGAGCAGATGCGCAAAACGACAGATGGAAACACATTTGCCGACTCGTGCTGCCGAAGCGAACATTCACGTCACGTGACTGATCAGCTGTTTCCGCTCCGGACAACATGTAACATCGCTAAAACTAGTTGGCATGACAGAATAAATACAACTTGCCCGATAGCAACACGTACCTGAAATATTCTCTCCATTTTGACGAGATGTGTGGCCGGGTTCTGTTTTCAACCGCTACTTCCTGTTTACTGTAGACATGCGCAGTGCTGACGTAATGACGCTGACGTCTGACGTAATGACGCTGTGCGTGGCTTGGTAGATGCGCTACAAGCCAGCAGATGGAAACACTTCTGCTTCGCATTAATTTGTATTTACATATTAGCGAGATTTCAAAAATTAGCTCAAAAATCGAAATGAAAATGGATGGAAACACAGCTAGAGTCTCCGCCATTTTCAGAACTGAAGAGAGAGGGGGCCTCCCTCCCATTTTTTTTAAACACGCTGCTCACTCCCTTACTGTCCATCCTTTGGTTCAAACAGTCTATTGCCATCGAGTGGTTGTAAACAGGTATTACATGCAAATCAAATTAAACATTTCTTCTTAAATTTGAAAGTAATCAATTATTGTCAAATTTCAAACTATATTTATCATTTATTGCAATAATTTCTGAGACAATTAATCACCCAGCAAATTGTTATTGTGTCAGGCCTAGTTTCTCCTCTTAGCCTGTGCCCTGAAATGCTCTTTTGTGTGTGTTAAAATAAACAAGGGATTGCAACGTGCATTTACTGGTGCACCTACCTTGAAAAGATAATAAATCTGTTGTTTTTTATCTTTTAGGGAAGCAGTACCAAAGACTACTTTCTCAACAGAACAATGCAAAGCCTGGAGCGCTACTTCTACTTGATTGTGTTTAATGCTTACCTCCATGAGCAGGTACATTTCTTGATTTTCCCAGCTTCCTTGTCTTTACTGATGGAATTAACTCAAGTCTTGCGTTTTCCAGTACCCCCTCGCCTTTGCGTCCAACTTCAGTCAGTGGATGTCCAGCCGCGCCTGGCTGTACCGGCTGCTGGCACGCATGAACGCATCCGAGCTATCCGCTCCGGCTGAGCTGGTCACCAGAGGAGCCCGAGTCCTGGTGAGAAAATCAGAAGATTAAACAAAACCTTTAATTATTTCTCTCTCTTGTCGTCCACATTTAAAAAAAAAAAGATTAGGCTAGAAATGATGCGTTCCATTTAAACACAAGATGTTCTTTTATATTCTGTTTTTGTGTGCTGTGATGAGACACTTGAAAACCTAACGCTCTTTATCTCGTTTAAATATTTAAATGGCCTTATCTGTTCACACCGTCATGTCAACAGCTGCGTCTTTTTCTTATTCAAGCCTTGTTACTGTCAAGACCCCCCCCCCAATCTCTCGTCTGCATCTTAACATGCTTTGCACACCGTCATGTCAACAGCTGCGTCTTTTTCTTATTCAAGCCTTGTTACTGTCAAGACCCCCCCCCCAATCTCTCGTCTGCATCTTAACATGCTTTGCCTTTCACCTTGTGATGAAAGCTTAACTGCTTGTGTCTGAGCAGGTTGCTGATGAGTACTTGGCCCCCGACGTGCTCAGCACAGTCAAGGAGATGAAGGTGGCCAACTTCAGACGAGTGCCCAAGATGCCTGTTTATGGAGTGGCCCAGCCGACATTAGAGGTTCTTCTCATCCCATCAAATCAACTCTAATGCTCCTGTTTGTTTGTCATTAAAAACAAAAAATTATGGCTTATAACAAAAGTATAATCTTAATGAATCGAATAGAAAAGTTTAGCATTTGCAGATTTGATTACCGGTAATAAACTGTTGCTTCCACCATGAGAAAACGCAGAGAAGATAATTGATTACCTAATTAGATGTTGTAATTAGCATTAAAACAGAGAGGATGATTAGAGAAAGAAAGAAAGAAGCAGGTGATGTGATTCAGTTTTTTTTTGCAATCATTAGTTTAAATCTTAAAAGATCCATTTTCTTTATCTTTATTATTGCTCGCTGCCAAAGACCCATGTCCGTGTGTGTTTTCATTTGTTTGCCATTTAGCTAAATAATAATAATAATTTTATTTAAAAGCGCCTTTCAGGACACCCAAGGACACTTAACAAACCAATACAGTTCAAACATTATCAGCGACAAATTGAAATATAAAATACATAAAGATTATAAAATGCAAAATGATAAAAAATACATTTAGTAAAGTTAATGAAAAGCTAGTCTAAAGATCTAAATATCTCTTGAACCGCTGGACATTTTAATGAAACTCAAACTAATCATCTGATGTACCGTACTTGCCGCCGTATAAGTCGCATCAGTCCAAATATGTCTAATAAAGTGGAAAAAAACATAAATAAGTTGCTTCGCCATAGAAGTCACATCTATTCTGCGTCACCGCTGACCACCCGGAAATGTGGGCCGGTGTGCCAAAAATCGATTGGCTGCAAAATGGTGGCCGGGGGAACGTGCATGGAGGATTTTAAGAATTTAACAAGATTAATACTTAAAAACAATTATTTGTTTGCTCGACATTATAGTAAAGGGTGTGTCTCAGTTGAACTTTTCCTTAATAAATGCACTTTGATGGTCAAATCAGCTGCATTTCACCTAAGCGGCGTGGAAAAATGCAGCTGATTTGACGTTTGCTCCAGGAGCTCCTGAGTGAGACGAAGCGAGACTTGTATGGCAAGCAAAGTGTCTCATTAATAGCCACTTTTACCTATTAATGAGACAAGTGTCTCATTTGTGAGACAAGTGTCTCATTAATTGCCATATTATTTGAGGGCCCTCTAGTGGCTGAAAATGGTAATGTTTAATATTTTCCATGTCAGAATGAATGAAATTGTCAGATGTCAGTCTTGGGTTGACTGACATAATTGGGTTATAAATATTGGAGGGGTGGGGGGCGAGTATATTAGTCACTTCGGTGTAAAAGTTGCAGGACTTGCAAATGTATGCAAAAAGGTGCGACTTATATGGCAAAATTACGATTATTATTATTATTACGGTTAGATCTTATTACTGTTTTTCTTTTACATTTTACACTTTTGTTGGATGTAACTTGGACCCTGTGTACACAATTTCGTTCCACCACATTTGTGGTGGAACAAATGACAAATAAAGAACCTTGAATCCTTGAAAAATATGGCTACATCTACAAATGATTAACTTTTGGAGTCAGCCCAATTCAAGACGTTCCACCACAGCTAATTGACCTTACACAAAACCAAAATGACTGTAACTCAGAGAAATTACACATATTGAGTTAACACTTTATGTGGTAGTAACTGAGAGACATCCTCTACACACACTTGAGCTCTAACAGTTTTGTGCATGCAAATGCACAAATAAGTTACAAGGTTTGACTAAAACAGCTAGAACTAACTAATAGGTGATTTTAATTCAACAAATGTTTACAATTTACATAATGAATTGCCACTTTTGTACTTTGGAGTATGTACAAGTCTAGATAGATTCATTGGAGTGACTTGTGATTATTTTATAAAGACGTGCATGTCCACTGCAGGATGCTCACAGCCCCTTCCTTTAATCACTTGTGTTCTCTCTGCAGGCGACTGGGGCCGTGTTGGCCCATCTGACAGATGAGAAGAGGAAGCACAGCCACGTGTTGTGGGTCAACCTCCATGAGGAGTTGGTGTTTGAAGGAAATGGAAAGATCTTTACTCCCAGGGAACCCTCGTGTTTGGACCAGCCCATCCCTGTCCCAACGAGTGACTCTCAAGTGCTAGAGGTAGAGAAGTCAAGCTTTTTGAGACTTTTTAGAGCTGCTAGTGTGAGACAGTAGTGTGAATGTTGATGAAGTGTTCACACTATTGTGATCCATTTTTCTTCTGTGTGTATTTCAGCATCTTTCTTGTTCCTCTATTTTTGTGCTCTTTCAAAAAAATCATGAATCAAAAACGTTCAGCTCTTTCAGGACAATCCTGCTATGACTTTTGGTTTTGGTGCAACTTAGAAATACAGAATTTAGCCTTTTCTGCCATTTTTTTCTCATAGTAAATGAATTGAGCTCATTTTACATTCTTCAACATTTTTAGATCCGTCCACAACCTTTTACTGTTTCTTTCACGTTTTGTTCTGGTTCAGCTTCTTTGTGTAAAATTAAACTTTTTTTCAGTTACTTTCAGCCGTTTTGTGCTCCTTTCAGATTCTTTCTGCTAACTACAACATTTTTGTGCTTCTTCTAACTTCTTTCTGCTAATTTCCGCTTTCTTCTGCTAGTTTCAACGTTTTCTGCTACTACAATACTGTATTTAGCTGCTTTATGCTAATTTTAGCCTTTTCTGCCAATTCCACATTTTTGCACTCATTTCAACTTTTTCAGCATAATTCAGCAAGAATGTACTCTCTCCCCTTAATTCTGAAAATTTAAGATTCTTTCTGCTTCTATAGCTGTTTTGTTGTTGTTGCTAATTTCAACTTTTTTTTCAGCGTAATTGGGCAAACGTGTTCTTTCTGCTTTCAAAATCCAAGTTAAAGTCAAAGTTTCTTTTCTTTCTTCTGCTCGTTCAACCTTTTCAGATTGATTTGAGCATTTTAGCTGATTACAGCTGTTTTCTGAAAAATTCAAGATTTCCGTGGTAATTTCTGCTACTTTCAGCCTAAATAACTTCTTTATGCTAATTTCAATTTATTAGGCTCCTTTCAGCTTTCTTCTGCTAGTTTCAACATTTTTGCTATTTCAGTTACTATTTAGCTATTTTATGCTAATTTTAACTTTTTCAAATAATTCCACTTTTTTTTGTTGCTAATTTCAGCTCCTGCATCATTGTGATCATTTAAGTTTCTTTCTTTACTAACTTAATTTCATCTATTTTAGCTAATTTCCTAATTTTTGTGCTAATTTTTGCTAATTTAAACCTAATTCAGCAAATATGTGTTAATTCTGCTTTCTTCTGGTAATTTGGGCTTGTTCTTGTATTTCAGCTACATTTCAGCTAAATTCAGCTGTTTTTCAGCAAGTTCCTCTAGTTAAAGTTTGATTAGCACTAGTTTTGAGTCAGTGCGTTTTTTTTTTTTTTTGCTTCTTTAGAAATTGGAAATGTCGCTGAAGGAGGAGATTCTGCGTGCTCAGAAGTGGCTTGAGGTGACGCTGGAGCAGGAGAAACAAATGAAGATGTTTAAAAGTGGCCTGACGGTTCAGGAGATCTTCAACCAACACAAGAGCTCCTACGAAGGCCTCGTGTACAGACGTATCCCAATGCCCGAATGCTGCGCACCGAAGGCTGAGGTAAGGATATGAAGGCATCAAAACATCAACAGGGATTTAAAAACATATGGCCGAGGGGGCTCTCTAGTGGTGAAGAATGTTACAAATAAGTTTGACCACAATTAGCTTCCATCCTGCACCTATGTCACTGTTTTTTTTTTAATTAAAAAGCCAATAGCTCTAAATATTTTTATATAATGTATTTTTTGTCAAATTTATTTGAAATTGATGACTGAACATTTGCATGACATTTAAAGCTGCAGTATGTAGCTTTTTTTATGAACATATTTCTTCACTCTGTCACTACCTCCTGACAGACTGATGTTAGCCAGGTAATCTCTGAAAAAAATTAAAAAAAATATTGTCCCCTTGCTTCTCCAGGTGGTAAATAAGCATTTCTAAAAAGAAAAGGTGACCCGCCATTTTCCAGCCAATAAAAACAGAGCTTGAATTTGAATCAGCCAATAAAAACAGAGCTTGAATTTGAAATTCAACAGACCACAAGGGGGCAGAGCCACATATGGCTCTGAGGGGGAGGGATCAGAATGCTTTGCCTGTTGAAAATATTTCTAACTGCTGCAGTTCTACAGAAACTGCATACTGAACCTTTAACAGAAAAATAAAAATCCCCAGTTCAATATTGTGTTAGAGGCTGTGTACAGTTTTAGCTGAACTTAAAGTGTACTTGTGTTTTTCAGGATTTTGATAAGCTGTTGGGGGCCATGAAGGATGCTCTAGCTGAGGATTCCCTCTCAGCTTTTGTTTTTAGCTGCTCCAACGGCAGAAGCAGGTCTACGACCGCCATGGTTGTTGCAGTTTTGACTCTCTGGCACTTTAAAGTGAGCAAAGTTCCTAAAATCTCAAAAAACTTCTCCAAACCTGTTGCATTCACGAGCACCTAAATGACAACTTAATTTTCATCAGCAGGGTTTCCCAGAGTTTCCTGATGAGGAGATTGTGAGCGTTCCAGATGCCAAGTACACAAAAGGAGAATTTGAGGTTCGTTCACTTTCAAAACTCACAATCATAAACAAAACGCTGCCAAAGAGAAGGTGGTGGTGGTTGATGACTTCCATTTATTAAAACGACCAAGCTTAACTTCATCAAAAGCTATTAACGTTAACAATTACTGTACTTTCCGCCTTAAAAGTCGCACACCATATAAGTCGTGTCAGTCCAATTATGCCTAATAAAGTGGAAGAAAAAAAACATGAATATGTTGCTTCGCCTTATAAGTCGCATCTATTATGTGACACAGCTGACACGTTGCATTTGTTATGCGTCACCGCTGACAGCCCGGAAATGTGACCCGGTGATGTGCCAAAAATCGATTGGCTGCCAAATGGCGGCCATGCATGGGAAGACTTTAACAAGAATTTATCAAGATAACCACCTACAAACAATTACAGGTGACCCCCTAGTTACGTACGAGTTAGGGAGATAAGAACTGTTCGCAGCTCGATTCTGCCGTAGCTAGGGGGTGAAAATAGCGTCCAGTTCGTAGGTCCTTATTCCGTTTGTAGGTCGTGGAAATACCGCTAACGGAGTGCGTGCACACATTTAAGCATGTACAGTAGTGTACTGTAATGTTAAACATTGCTATTCACATTTACAGAATAAATAAAAATATAATTTCTTACTTTGAGATGGTCAAAGCCGACATCTTAGGTTGCCATGCGTTGATTGTTGTCGGGCCGAGCAGCGCGGCGGCCGGCGAGTGAACCACCGCAGCTGCTCGAGGCCTGTGTTAGCTAGCTGGCTAGCTTCTGCTAGCCAGGCCATGAGCTGGTGTTGGAGCGGCGGCGCGATCGGCGATCAATCTGCAGCTTCTGCTCCAGCCTGAGACGTCCACAGAGCTCACAGAGCGATTCCAGCTAGTAATTAATCCATATGATGCGATCCTGGTCACCAGTCTTCAAAGGCCGGCTCCCGGCAGCTAACCTAAAATGGCGTCCGGTGTTCTACATTAATTTGTGACCGGAGACCCCCGTGACTGCGATCGGCGATCAATCTGCAGCTGCTGCTCCAGCCTGAGACGTCCACAGAGCTCACAGAGCGATTCCAGCTAGTAATTAATCCATATGATGCGATCCTGGTCACCAGTGTTCAAAGGCCGGCTCCCGGCAGCTAACCTAAAATGGCGTCCGGTGTTCTACATTAATTTGTGACCGGAGAGCCCCGTGACTGAACCTAAAATGGCGTCCGGTGTTCTACATTAATTTGTGACCGTGTAAACTGAAGACCTACTTCCTGCT
>JBBPBX010005333.1:22282-32423 GCA_038048925.1 Garcialebias charrua
GTCTTCCATTTTCCTTCCAGCACTGTCCAGGTGCGAGCTGGACTGGTGTTGGGCGTAATGCATCCTGCATTAGAATTTGGCCTCCTGGGAATGAAACGCGTGTCCTCCCAGACGAAGGGTGCATTTACAGACGTGGCAGCGGAAACACCCGCGATGGAAGAAGAAGAAGCATTCAGCGCTGAGCCGCTACATCACGTACACCCGTTTGGAGCAGAAGTGGCAGACGTTGCTGCTCCCGAGCCCAGGAGGGAACTCCTTACGTCCCACACACTTGGTGTGCATCCTTGCTGTTGAGGTGTTCTCTTCAAACTTAGTAAGCAGCTGAGTGGCCATGGAGCGGACCTTGTTCTCCATCTTCTCCAGCAGGAGGCGTACTGTGGCAGGACAACTCTGTGAGGTGTTCTCTTCAAACTTAGTAAGCAGCTGAGTGGCCATGGAGCGGACCTTGTTCTCCATCTTCTCCAGCAGGAGGCGTACTGTGGCAGGACAACTCTGTGAGGTAACTGCTTCCCCTCCGTCGTCTCTGTGGAAAGAATCATCCTCTAGTTTCTTCTCATCCCTGGGTATCCTCTTCCTGGGCTGAGGCAGGTTCAGCAGATTGTGGTTGGTTTTCGATAGATATTCATCACCGTTTTCATCTGCTTGTTTACAAACGCTGTTGTTCAGTGGCGACTTCCTGAAGGTTTCGAAGAACTTGGAGAGATAAAGGACCATCAGCAGCTTGTCAGGTTCAGCGTTTGCAACCATCTCCTTCCCTGTGGTCATCGGCCGGATGCCGAACTCTCGCTCAGCCACATCAAATGCCATCTGGTTGTTCCCCACCACATCCTCCTCGTTCTGAGAGTCAAAGTCGATAAGATGAGGCCTCTGGCCATGGATGAGGGCACACAAGGCCAGGCCATTACTCCAGGAGGAGGTGAGGTTGGTGACATCCACCCCCCTGTATCCCTGGGTTTGCCCCTGACACCAGGTCAGCAGGCGGCTGGGTCGGATCTCGGACTCTTTTCTGAACAGGTTGACTGATCTTCGTGTCAGCCCTCGTTTATCAAGCAGATCTGAGTCCTGCTGACCGTCAATGAACAAGTGACGCACTTGATATGGACAGACACAGTTGGAGTTCAGGTTTGGGTAACGTGTAGATGGATCTATGGTGTACTGCTATCTATTGTTTGGCAGTCGCTGGCGAGGTTCTTTAAACCGAAGTGGGGCGACCCAACTGTTGTCCTCATCTCTGTACACAGCATTGTCCATTATTTTGATAAACGTGGCATCCTGTATTGAGGGAGCTGGTTTATTGTCATCTTCCGTCCGGTTAAAAACAGTTTGTCTCAGAGCTTGCTCAGGTGCTTTACTCGGCCTATTTGTGTGTGGCTTTTCCTTGAGTTGCAGAAGGCTGTTGCATGGCTCAAAAACTGTGGGTCGACCATTTTCTAGGACAACTGTTTTGAGAGTGTTGACAGTCAGCCTATGAGGATTACCCAGACAAACCTCCCCGACTACAACCCATCCTAGATCTAAACGCTGAGCAAATGGTGCATTATGAGGCCCATTAACTCTCTGCCTGACCTTGTGTACCCGTAAAACGTCTCGCCCTAGTAACAGAAGTATTTCAGCTTTAGCGTCTAGTTCTGGAATGTATTTTGCTAAGGATTGAAGATGTGGCTGGTGTAGCACTGCGCTAGGGGTTGGGATTTCACTTCTGTTATTGGGAATGTCCTAACACTCAATGAGCGGGGGTAGAGGGATAACTACCGACCTATCTAGTGACTCAATCTTATGCCCCTTTTCCACCGGTCGGCGCGGGTCGGATATTACGTCATATGTGCGTTGCAGACACCCTCTTTACGCCTTTTCCACCGGATATTCCGTGCTGCACTGCGCCAGATTTCTGGTGTGGTTTCAGAGGGGTGCCAGCGCATGCTCACCTGCACCGGAAGGAGAATTTTGTGTGGACTCGAGCTGTTTTCACGGAAGCGAGGGAAGCGATCACGGCAGGACTTTACATGAATAACACGGTAAAAACAATTATTTGTTTTTAAAATTATAGCAAAGATGGGTCTTTAGCTGAACATGTCCTTAATAAAATCACGTCCTACTCAAAACTGCAGGAATTTAAAAAGTAGGATCGCCACGAGCAACGCGCGCGGGCGGCTTTATGTCTTTAAAATGTAGCTCAATGAACAGATATAAATATATTTCATAGCCGAATTTATAGTACGAGGGCTCCTGAGCTCAACCACACTTTAATATTGTCACGTAGTGATCAAATCTGTTGCATTTAAAGTAGGTTCGCTTTGACTTCTTCCAAACCTGTGCGTGCACTACGAAAATAAATTATAAAAATTCGAATAATAATTCAAATAACTCAAACGGGTTACAGTCAGTACATGAACATGTTGTGATTACAATGAGTTAGTTTGAAAAATATCTGCCATGTGGTTTTTGAGGTATTAGCTGATATGTGTTACAAAGTACAAGGGAGAAAAAGATACGAGCTAGCTTGACACATTTATGTCTATAAAACATTGAATATTTATTCAAATAACTCAAACAGGTTATAGTTAGTACATGAACATGTTGTGATTACAATGAGTTAGTTTGAAAAATATCTGCCATGTGGTTTTTGAGGTATTAGCTGATATGTGTTACAAAGTACAAGGGAGAAAAAGATACGAGCTAGCTTGACACATTTATGTCTATAAAACATTGAATATTTATTCAAATAACTCAAACAGGTTATAGTTAGTACATGAACATGTTGTGATTACAATGAGTTAGTTTGAAAAATATCTGCCATGTGGTTTTTGAGGTATTAGCTGATATGTGTTACAAAGTACAAGGGAGAAAAAGATAGGAGCTAGCTTGACACATTTATGTCTATAAAACATTGAATATTAATTCAAATATCTCAAACGGGTTACAGTCAGTACATGAACATGTTGTGATTACAATGAGCTAGTTTGAAAAATATCTGCCATGTGGTTTTTGAGGTATTAGCTGATATGTGTTACAAAGTACGGGAGAAAAAGATGGGAGCTGCTTGACACATTTATGTCTATAAAACATTGAATATTAATTCAAATAACTCAAACAGGTTATAGTTAGTGCATGAGCATCCTGTGATTACATTCTATTAGTAAAAAAAAAACAGTTTCTTGACTAAATTAACCACATTTTTCTTTTACAGTCACCAGAAGAAAATCACCAGAATTCAACAACCTGTGTCATCTTCTGGAGAAAGCCGTGAGACACCAGATGGAAATTCGTTACTTCTGTTTGTCACTTCAAATTTTTCCCATTAAACGTTATATTTTCTTAAGTGGTGTCCTGGAACATTCAATTTCATAAACTTATTTTACAATGTGACGTGTGTATTGTGTTTAAATCCATACTGGAAGTTAAGAGAACTTTCCATTTGTATTTGACCTTCAAAGAATCATAAGATAAAGATTATTAGAATCTGCACAACTGTTATTACGTTATAAATTATTTGGTTCTAGGATGAAGTCAGACAAAAACAGTCAAAAACTCAAAGTGGCGAAAGTCATTTGGACAGTTTAAAGTTTAAAGTTCACAGACCATCCATCTACCCATCCATCATCCATCCATCATCTTCACCCAGCAGCAACTTTACCAGGGAGACACAGGCATCAACATACACCCCTTCAGCTCCTAGGAGGACCTCAAGGTGTTCACAGACCATCCATCCATCCATCCATCATCTGCGCCCAGCAGCAACTTTACCAGGGAGACACAGACATCAACATCCACCCCTTCAGCTCCTAGGAGGACCTCAAGGTGTTCACAGACCATCCATCCATCCATCCATCCATCATCTGCACCCAGCAGCAACTTTACCAGGGAGACACAGACATCAACATCCACCCCTTCAGCTCCTAGGAGGACCTCAAGGTGTTCACAGACCATCCATCCATCCATCCATCCATCATCTGCGCCCAGCAGCAACTTTACCAGGGAGACACAGACATCAACATCCACCCCTTCAGCTCCTAGGAGGACCTCAAGGTGTTCACAGACCATCCATCCATCCATCCATCATCTGCGCCCAGCAGCAACTTTACCAGGGAGACACTGGCAGTTTCAAAGATCACAGTGTGATGTTTTGAATCAATCATCTTTATTTGTAAAGCACATTTTAAAAACCACAGGGTCAACCAAAGTGTTGTACAATAACATAAAAGACAAGTTAATTAAAAACTATAAAAAGCATACAAAAATAAATAAATCCATATACCAGTCTTACTGCAGGTGTGTTAACATGCCATAAAAGATGAGATCACGTGTTAAAAGCCAATGAATAAAAGTGTGTTTTTAAAAGAGATTTAAAAACAGGAAGAGAGAAGGCCTCTCTGACACTGAACACTTCCACAGCAACTGCTCAGCTGATCTGAGATCAGGGAGGGCAAGAAGGTTGAAGCAGCTCAGACAAATATGGTTTTGCAAATTTATCAAGCACCTTGTGCATATCTAAATAATAAAATATGTTTTTAATACATCTTTATTGTAAAAATACTAAATTGGAAAATACATGGGTTTAAAGAAGGCAACAAGGTAGGATTATGAATTGGGTTTAAAAATTACAGCTCATGAGGTACTCATTATAGCATGACATCTCTTTCACAACATTCTGTCAAAGCCTTTATCGTGTTCTTCTTCTAGTGGTGGCTACTAGTAAATAGCTTGAGGGAACACTACTGCCACCATGTGGTAAGACGAGTAGGATTCTGGACCCCGCCCACAGAAGGGGTACAAAAAAGCTGTGGAAACAGAACTACATGTGACCCGACCCGAACTGAGCCGATCTGAGCTGATCTGATCCGACCCGAGCCGAGTGGTGGAAAAGGGGCATTAAAGCCTTGAGCCGTTTTACCCCACGTTTCTACAACACCAGAACATGTTCTGAGATTGTAAGAGAACGGTTCGATTTTAATGTCAAAAAGTTCAAAAAACTCTGGCCTGGCTAAGGAACGATTGCTCTGATCGTCTATTATTACATAAGCTTTGACTGCTTTGTTCTTGTAACCTAAAGGGTACACCCACGCAAGACATATCTTAGAACATGAACGACCCCACTGACCTGGACCGCACACATCTGTGCAGCTTGTTGTGACATTGACTGTGTCAGGACTGTTCTCTCCCTCCCCGCCATTCTCTTGTGCCGGTGAGGGAGCCTTGTTGATCTGTGGTGGAGGACCAGGATGCATGATTGCATCGTGGCTTGTGCTATCACATTCAGAACACGTTACTGCAGATTTACAGTCCTTTGCAAGATGAGTGTCTGAAGAGCAGCATTTAAAGCATATTCCTTTCTCTTTGAGGAAGGCTTTCCTTTCATTGAGTGGTTTGTTCTGAAATGTCCTGCATTTTTTGAGTGGGTGTGGCTTATTATGCAGAGGGCAGTTCCTGTTAAAATCGTTGTTGGGGAGAGAAATATTGGTTTTGTGTACAGTAATAGGTTTACTAGAGTTAAAGTTCTTTGAATATAGTCTTTCTGGCCTTGAGTGTGTTTGGTCGTTTTGTTGGTGGAAACTTGGATCATTGCGTCTCTTTGCCTCTTTGCATATGAATTTGCAGAAATACTTAAAAGGTGGGAAACAGCCTTGATTTTCCTCTTTATATTGAGATCCATGTGACATCCACTTTTCCTGAAGTCCGTGTGGGAGTTTTTCAACAATTGGCCCAATTCCGCGAGAAGTGTCCAGATATTGTAGGCCACCGAGGTAGCCATCTTCCTTGGCGCTTTGAATCTCTTGTAGCAGATCCCCTAGTTCACGCAGCTTGATGTTATCTTTGACCGTTTTTCTTGGAAGAGCGAGTTTTCGATTATTTCAGGAGTTGCATAACATTTGTTTAGTCTCTCCCATGCTTTTTATAGAGCTAATGTGGGGTTGTTGACATGTACTGAACGTATGCGTTTTACCTGATCACTTGACTCCTTCCCTAGCCATTTTATCATGAGATCTAGCTGTTGAATGGGACTTAGGTGAACCTCGGCTGTTGCACTAGAAAATGAAGAGTACCATGCTCCATAATTCTCTGGCATATCATCAAACTGGTAAAGGCCCGAAGTGATTAGATCTTGTCTTGCTATGTATTGGGCAAATGGCTCAACTGGATGTGGAATGCTGGTTGGGGTGTTACGGTGAGCCGTGAACGGCGAGCAAGTTGGGTCGAAGGGAGTTTTTGGTTTCATTTCACCTCTTGGCTGACTGGGCATATTTAGAGCAGCAACTTTGTCCTTAGTAAGCGTTCGTTCAGAGCTTATGGGTTGTGGCTCTACACTGTGTTCATCGGGGGGATGCCATGTGAATTGAGTTTATTAATGTTTTTCTGACTAAATGTTTATCAATTTTTATGTTAAGAGTCAACACTTGTGAGAGAAAACATTTTATCTAAGTGTCAAGAAACTATTTGCAATTAGGTTTGATCCAACGCAAGAGTTGTGTGAAAAAAACTAAGCTTGTTTTGTTCACATGACCTTGTAGCCTCCTTGGTAACAGATCTAACAAACCACAGATAAGACATGTTTTCTTTTAATGATGCCTAGCACTGCTTTACTCTGAAAAACAAGTTTTGAGTGAAGTCATCACACCCACAAGGTATAAATTAGGAGCTCGGATGAACACATTTGAGAAGTCTGCCGTGATCATAATCCAGATGCTCGTCTACATTGATGTATATTCCCGCCAAAACTGTGACGTCTCTCCCAGTTGTGTCAAAAGGTGAGGGATAATGACTTTACATCAATGCCTAAGTGTGTATGCTGTTAGTACTGTAGCAGATTTAAATGACACATTTATTGGGCAGCACAGTGGCACAACTGGTAGAGCTACTGCCTCTCAGCGAGAAGGTTGCCGGTTCAAATCCCGGTCCGGGGCCTTTCTGGGTGGAGTTTGCATGTTCTCCCCGTGCATGCGTGGGTTTCCTCCGGGTACTCCGGTTTCCTCACACAGACCAAAAAACATGCTTGTTAGGCTGATTGGTGACTCTAAATTGACCCTAGGTGTGAGTGTGAGAGTGGATGGTTGTTTGGTGTGAGTGAGACAGGTCCCTCTTGTAAATGAGTCCTTGTGACTCAACGAGGTTAGCCTGTATAAATAAAGGTTGAATGAATTTCTAGCAGGAAAACAAGTTTGTATGTTTGACTTGTATTTTTATTGTATATCTGAAGAGATGTACAACTGTATGTTTTGTCTTTGTTGTTTCTTTTTTCTGTCACAAGACTTCTTTAATAAATATTCATTATTTTAAATTAAGTCTGATGTGTATGAACTTTTTCCAAACAGCCGTACCTATCCTAAAACGAACCTGATTTAAAATATGATAAAACATTAACCATTTGGGTTTATTTGAAATATTATAGAACATTTTTGGCATCAGTTGCACAGGATTGATGACGGAATGCTTTGAAATGCAATGTTTGGGGGCAAAAAAGGAAAATTGTGAAGCAGGGGTGTGAAGTCCCCGTGTTTTGTTCCTGCCAGTGTGCAGAGGTGAAGAGTCTTGGAAGCGGATGAGAGATTCCCGCTGTTGAGAGCTGATTGAGGTGTGATTCCCTATCAGCAATTTATGTCCTGTTTTTTGACCGTTTTGGGGGATGCCCTGAAGCCTGTTCAGAAAACACAGATGTGTACTAGCTTTAAAGAGCAGGACCAGGGTGTAAAAACCTTTGATCAGTAGTTTTGTAGGAGCAGAAGTAACAGAAGTATTTTACCAAGGTTAAAAGAAAGAAAAATAACCCTTGTTGTCTATCTGAAAAGTAACAGAAGTATTTTACTTGTTGATCAGCTGTGAGTTTTGCCTGTAAGCCCTGAAAAGTTAGGTGATTTATTTTGATAGCTTTATCAGTTGAAGTTAAAGACTGTTGATTTATTTTTTGATAGCTCAGTTGAAGTAAAAAAAAAAGAGAGGAGCAACGCTTCTCTGTGTGCTTCTGCAACCAAGTGTGGAAGTGGGCGGCGGAGCTCGTTGAGGCAGAGTGGATTCGGGCAAGTTAGAGGTCCAGCTGTTTTTGTTGGAAGCTGTCCAGAAGTTTGAAGTGTATTTGTTTAAGATCAGGGGTACATGTGTGCACCTAGGAGAAATGGAAAAAGAGTGTATGCGAGTTTTTTGTCAATGAGGTTAAAGCTGTCAGCAGAGATGGAAATATTTGGGGAGACAAGAATGATAAGTGTGTGTCTCATCTGTTGTGAGTCTGAAAAAGGAAGGAGAAAAATGTGAGTGTGTTTTGGTTGCTGAGTTAGGTTAGCCGGAGTGAAGGACGCATGAAGAGAGTGGTTGGGGGAACAACTCGTGTGTGTATGTGTGCCTCTGTGTGTGTGTGCCTCTGACTGAAGACATCAGCAGGGGAAATAACAAATGGAGTGAAATGAGGTTGTTTACAGGAGGGGGAGAGAGGAAAAAAGATCAGGTGAAGGAACGGAGGTCAGGAGACAGTCCTTGTTTGATGTTTTTTCTTGTTTTTTATGCAGCAATGTAATGTATACAGCAGTGTTCGTGAATGTATATTACGGAGTGCCAGTGAACGCACCACGTGATGTAGGCGCGCAGGTTCGTGTGTGAAAATAGAGATGCAGAGAACGGAGTAGTGGAGGAAAAATAGCAGATCAAGAGTTTTTGGCGTGTGGTTCATGGGCCAGGAAGGGTCGAGTTTTTGTTTTGTTTTCCCCTTTCATGCAACGTCTGCCTTATCTACAGAACAGGGAGTTCAGAAGGAACTGAGAGAAAGCAGCTCTAAGAAAAGGAAAAGTTTTGGTTTTCATGCTTATTTTAAAAGAAAAGAAGCCAAGTTTATATCTCCTCCTCCAAGTTTAAAGAATGAACCTTTTATCTAAGGGGATCACTAATTCCTGTCATTCTATCTCCGTTTTTTGCTTTTTTCCAAAGCTTGATGTCGTGGTGTGTCGTTGTCTGTCTGATAGGACGAACTGAGGTTGTGCAGAGGACACCGAGAGTGACCAAAGCGCCTGTGACTGGTGTCTGCTGGGTCGCTTCATCGCTGTTGTGGTGGTGCTACGTTTGTGCTGCAGAGCTGCTGATGACTCCACGTCTCTTCGACGCCAAGACATGTCCTGAAAGGAGGACAGTTGGGGTCTTTGCCACAAGTTGAGAATACAGGATGGCTTAAAATGTCCTGTACATCGGTCCAGCTGGTGACTATGTAAGCAGAGATGTCCGACGCGTGTGATAATCCAGTGCGTCAACCTTATTGCAATTTTAAGGTCTGCCTAGAAGATGTAAAAAAAAAAAGACGGACAGAAAAAGTGCTTACCAATCTTTCACGTGCTTCAAATGAGACTGCATGTAAAAATTGCAGGTGTTTTTGGTGCAAGCTGTTCTAGAGGGTGGAGCCACGAAGATCCATCGTGAAGTGACTAGTTTGTGAACATTTTTTATAGTTCTTTGAGTTTTAATTTTGTTTTATTTTACCTGAAGGGATAAAATCTGAAATGATGAAATGTGATTTGTTTTTAAGACTAAATAATGATTAATTTGAGACAGATATGTGCTGCAAACAGGAATAGGTTTTAGCTGGACAGTAAAATCGTCCTCAGAAAATACTTAGGTGTTTTTTATTTTTGTTTTCTGGGTGAATGTGTTGTACACTCGTTTGAGTTGAGATTTATTGATTAATTGTCAATTCTGCTTTGCAATCACTCTACACCCCTTCTGGTGCGCAATAGAACGGGTCCATGAGTGCCGAAGCTTATGATTGAGTTTCTATGTCTGACTGTCCGCTTGAAAGTGTTCACATGTGTTGAACAGGAGAAGGTTTTTACATAAGGTTTTCACATATGGTTTATACTTATAGAGCAAGGGTATGCAATGTCCCTCCTTTACTTTTTATTAATACTTTGTTTTGTAGGACGGATCATATACAGGTAGTCCCCGACTTATGAGCGCTCTGACCTACGAGGTCCCGGACTTACGAGCATGCATCTCATTAAAAAAAAATAAAAATAAAAAATATTTTTTTTACTTTTTTTTATTTATTTTTTTATAAATGAATACATGTACAGTACTGGACAGTCACCAAGCACTGAGCCTATCCTAACACAGTTTTTAAAGATGAAGGAATAAGTTGAATTGTCTCCCTTTCACATAAAGGGAGCAAGCTCCC
>JBBPBX010005333.1:32449-49377 GCA_038048925.1 Garcialebias charrua
AAAGGGCCCATCCTTCTTGGAAAAACTAGTCTTTGATGAATGGTTGCATATCGCCCATCTCACTTCAAGTCTTGCAGTTCTGCTGAAAAGGGAGTAAACTTGGAGATGGAGCACAGCTCAGCAATTAAGGGCAAACTGACCTTGTAGCTTTTAGATAAAACAGAAAGCTTTTGGCGGTGCTTGGCACTGCTCTGAAAACAAGTTTTGAGTGAAGTCATTACACATACTCCACAAGGTATAAAATGAAGAAGCGCTCGGATGAACAATTGGAGTCTACCGTGGGTCTGATCAACGCCCAGTGTGTGCATTGATGACTATCTCTCGCCGAATAGTGCGGCTCTACTGTTCAAGTGTCAAAGGTGAGAAAATACTGTAATTTGTCAATGCCTAAGTTTGTGTGTGCTGTTAGTACTATGGCGAGATTAAACAGACACTTTTGATCTTAGCAAGAAAACTGTTTGTGTATGTGCTGTTAGTACTGTGGTGAGATTAAACAGACACTTTTGAGCTTAGCAGGAAAACTGTTTGTGTATGTGCTGTTAGTACTTTGGCGGATTTAAATGATGTTCTATGAAATATTCGTGAAAGGTGGGCACACTCACTGGTTTGAAAGTAAACAAACAGACTTAATTAAAAATAATGAATATTTATTAAAGAAGTCTTGTGACAGAAAAAAGTAAAAACATACATGTTCAGATACACAAACTGTTATCTGCTAGAGAAATGTGTCAGTAACTCCGCCACAGAAATTAAACAGCACACACAACAAGGCATTGACGTAAAATCATTATCCTTCACCTCTTGACACAACTGGGAGAGCCATCACAGTTTTTGGCAGGGATACACATCAACGCAGCCGAGCATCTTGATCATGACCACAGCAGACTCTCGAATTGTTTATCCGAGCGCTTCTCAATTTATACCTTTGTGGAGTACACAACTTCACTCACTCCCATCAAACATGTTTTCAATCAAACTTTGTTTTTCAAAGCAGTGCCAGGCATTGCCAAAAGCTTTCTGTTTCATCTATCGGCTACAAGGTCAGTTTGCCCTTAACCCTCCTGTTATGTTTGTTTCTGAGGTACAGCAATAATGTTCGTGGGTCAATTTGACCTGGGGAGTGTTTAATCATGTGATAGTGTCAGAAACCCAAAAAATCCTCCAAAACCTTTTTGTATCTGATTATTAACTCAAATACTAACCATGTCAGTCAATATTTGTGCAATGATGTTTTTTTTATTTCTCATAAATAAAGGATAATGACGACTAACTCATTTGGACATAAACAATGTGATTTACATTTTTTATGTTTGCTGAAAAAACCTACACACAAAAAAACAATAATTATCCTTGAAATTGATTTTTGTAAAAAAAATTATGTTACATTTTATTTTATTTTTTTCAAAGGGTGATCTTTATAATTGAACTTGAGACACATTTACTGTTCTGGGTCAAATTGACCCGCTCATTAAAATCAAGACAAATGAGTCATGAAGATTTGTGTGGGTGGAGTTTTCCCACGGGAACAGAAAAGGTTCCCGTCAAAAGTTGTATAAACACCTGCTTTCTCACAGTTTCCTTGTGAAGTAAAGAGAATAGTGAGAAAGTGGGTTTATGTGCATGCATGTGTGCATGTGTGTGTGTATGTGTGTGTGTGTGTGTGTGTGTGTGTGTGTGTGTGCGTGCGTGCGTGTGTGTGTGTGTGTGTGTGCGTGTGTGTGTGTGTGTGTGTGTGTGTGTGTGTGCGTGTGTGCGTGCGTGCGTGTGTGTGTGTGCACGTGTGTGTGTGTGTGTAGTGAAATATGTCTCATAGTTTCAAAGAAACAAATAGAATTGGAAATGTTTTTACCCTTTTTACCATTCATTTTGACTGCCGGGTCAAATTGACCCGAACAGTATCGATGTAACAAGTAGACGCAGAGAGTGGTACAAATGTGTAAAGTGAATCATTTTCAATTTATATGTTGTTTGGAACTATGAAGACAAATAGAAAAAGTTTCATGCAGAAAAAATATTAACTATTTTAAAAAAAAATGTAAACTTTAAAACGGGTCAATTTGACCCGTAACATAACAGGAGGGTTAATTACTGAGCTGTGCTCATCAACATCTTTACAAACTTGGCTGTGAGATACATGGAAACACATTATCTGCCTAACTCCCTTTCAGAAGAACTGCAAGGCTTGAAGTGAGATGGGTGATATGCATTCATTCCATCAAAGACCAGTCTTTCGAGAAGGATTGGGCCCTTAATCTTTCAAAGAAACTCTGGACCTTTGAAGCAAAGCCACACAACCCCCTCCCCCCCTCTTCAAGGCTTTAATGAAACATCTTGACACTAAACTAAAATGTTTTTTGTGTTTCATTAAGCATTAACTCTTAAAAATTGATAAACATTTAGTCAGAAAAACATTAATACTTCATTCCACCTTATGATTTTTTGACTAATTTTGAATTTTTTTCCCTGTCGCCTCATGTGACATTTCTAAGACAATGTTACAAACTAATCTAATTATATGATCCTTCCTACAAAACAAAGATTTAAAATACAAAAGTAAAGGAGGGATACTGCACATTCTCACTTTATTAGTTTAAACCGCTGTAAAAACCTTATGTATAAACCTTCTCCTGTTCAACACATGTGAACGCCTTGAAATCAAACAGCCAGACTTACAAACTCAATCACAAGTTTCAGCACCATGGATCGGATCCGTTCATTGGCCATCAGAAGGGACCCAAAAGCAATGGAGACTGCCAGAAAAAGGCAGAAATTGCCAATTAGTCAATCAATAAGTCTTGTTGTCCGCACTCCCACAAACATACAACGCATACATCCTTTAAAAAGGCACCTAATTACTTTTTAAGGACGATTTTACTGTCCAGATAAAACCTATTCCTGTTTATAGCACATATCTGTACATGTGCATGTCATCTCTAATTAATCATCATTTAGTCTTAAAAACAAATCTCATTTCATCATTTCAGATTTTTATCACTTCAGGTAAAATAAAACAAAATAAAAACTCAAAGAACAATAAAGAATGTTCCCAACTTAGTCACTTCACGATGGATCTTGTGGCTCCACCCTCTGGAACAACTCGCACACCTTAAAGGTCGATGCACAAGGTCATTGCACTGGAACGTTACACGCGCCGGACACCACTGCTCACATAGTCACCAGCTGGACCGATGTACAGGACATTTGAAGCCGTCCCGTCTGTTCATCTCGTGGCAAAGAGCCCCAACTGTCCTCATCAGGACACGTCTCGTTTTTCAGAGGTGTGGTCATCAGCACCACATCACAGATGAGCATGAACACCCATCCTCGGGTGCGCTGGACAGGCAGCAGCTCTGCAGCAGCTATGAAGCAACCCAGCAGACGACAAGCCACCACCCTTCAGGCGCCTCTCTCAGGAGTTGGTCATCCTCAGGGCCCACCTCTGTTGTCCCAACAGACAGACGACAAGACACCAAGCTGTGGAAAAAATCAAAAGCTTGGGTGACATAGAAAGACAGGGATTAGTAATCTTTTAAGACAAAAGGTTCATTCTTTAAACTTGGAGGAGAGAGAAAGGAAAAAAAAACTTAAAACCCCTCTTCCTTTTTTAATTCACTGTCTGATTCTTCCAATACATTTCTAATGTCACCTGTTGACCATTTTGTAATCCTAATTTTTTGGGCTTGACCTGTTTGATTCATCAAAACCCTGCAAACCAAGCTCAAACAAACTGCCTCTTCCCCTTTTTTTCTGCTTCACTGTTCTGACCCTAATGACCTCATTCTCCCTCGTCCCAAATGCTATCTATCAACCTCCTCAGAGCTGACGTTTCCTCCCTGTTCTGTAATTTTTCCTCCACTACTCCGTTCTCTGCATCTCTATTTTCCACCTTTTCAGTTCAACATTCCATGCATAACTTTCACTTTCACACACACGAACGGTTCTGCTAGCTCTCTGTTTTGGAGATAAGGCAGACAACCCAACATCCACAGAGTTTCCATCGTCACCTAGCTCAGCTTGTAACACATGATCACGGAGGGAACTAAAGCTGCTGTACACACGCGCACACCTTTTACACATATGAGCAGGGGCTGTCACACCCCGCTACTGCTTTTACACACATACACCCGGACAGAGGGAGCAGCTCCGCGCACACACCCTACTATCTCTCGTCCCAAACGCACCACACATTACTCATGGCAGATGAGACACACTTTTCTTCAGTCTCTTAACCACTTTCTCTTTTTTCCACTCTGTTAATTTTTGCTCATGCTTGCGCCTTTGAACTTAAACAATAACTCCTTTTCCTTTCCTCGTAATTCTTCCTCCAACAAATCACTCCTGCTAACTTTTTGGACAACTTCCAACTTTCTGATCTGTAAAAATTCCTTAACAAGCTCTATTCCTTATCAAAAATTCAACAATCCTCTTCTACACAGCTGCACAGACACACACAAGCGTCTTTGCACCTTCGACACATGGCTGCAAATCTTTTTCACAGGCATGCACACAGAGAAGCACTGCTCCTCTTTTTTTTTACTTCACTTCAACTGATATAGCTATCAAAATAAATCACCTAACTTTTTCAGAGCTTAATGAGGCAAAACTCACAAGGGTTTACACCCTGGCAAAAATACTTCTGTTACACTTCAGCTCAAAGAATCGGTCAGCAGCTTAAGGCGTCCCCAAAACCGCTGATCCAAACTTATCATCTCTCAACAGCGGGAATCTCTCATCCGCTTCCAAAACAACAAGGGAATCACACCCCTGCTTCACAAACAACGGGAATCCCACCCACTTACAAGAACGTAGTTTTACACTTTTCCTCTTTATTTTCCAAACAGCCAGTGTGCATCCTTTCATCTTATCTTTTTAAGCACCTTGGAATGTGCTTTACAAATAAAGATAAGATATCCCATCATCGTCGCCATTAATGTTCTATGAAATTTCAGATCAACCCCAAATGGTTAATGTTTTATCATCTTTTTAGATTCGTGAAAGGTAGGCACACTCACTGGTTTGGAAGAAAACAAACAGACTTAATTAAAAATAATGGATATTTATTAAAGAAGTCTTGTGACAGAAAAAAGTAAAAACATACATGTTCAGATACACAAACTGTTATCTGCTAGAGAAATGTGTCAGTAACTCCGCCACAGAAATTAAACAGCACACACAACAGGCATTGACGTAAAATCATTATCCCTCACCTCTTGACACAACTGGGAGAGCCATCACAGTTTTTGGCAGGGATACACATCAACGCAGCCGAGCATCTTGATCATGACCATGGCAGACTCTCGAATTGTTTATCCGAGCGCTTCTCAATTTATACCTTTGTGGAGTACACAACTTCACTCACTCCCATCAAACATGTTTTCAATCAAACTTTGTTTTTCAAAGCAGTGCCAGGCACTGCCAAAAGCTTTCTGTTTCATCTATCAGTTACAAGGTCAGTTTGCCCTTAATTGCTGAGCTATGCTCATCAACATCTTAACAAATTTGGCTGTGAGATACGTGGAAACACATTATCTGCCTAACTCCCTTTCAGAAGAACTGCAAGGCTTGAAGTGAGATGGGTGATATGCATTCATTCCATCAAAGACCAGTCTTTCGAGAAGGATTGGGCCCTTAATCTTTCAAAGAAACTCTGGACCTTTGAAGCAAAGCCACACAACCCCCTCCCCCCCTCTTCAAGGCTTTAATGAAACATCTTGACACTAAGCTAAAATGTTTTTTTTGTGTTGCATTAAGCATTAACTCTTAAAAATTGATAAACATTTAGTCAGAAAAACATTAATACTTCAAGGATACAGTTCAAGCTACTGCTGTTTGTTTTCAAAGCTCTGAATGGACTTGCACCTCTCTACATCTCAGAACTTTTGAAAGTCCATCAGCCCAGCAGAGCTTTACGATCTGCCAGTCAACACCTGCTGGAGGTGCCTCGCTCAAGGTACAAACAATGGGGAGACCGGTCCTTTTCTGTTGCCGGCCCAAAAGCCTGGAACAGCCTCCCCCTTGAGCTGCGTGCCACCTCTGATCTGACTCTGTTCAAAACCAGACTGAAGACCCACTTGTTCAAAAAAGCTTTCAGTGTGTAACTTTTATTACTTTTGGTATTTTAGTATGTAGCTTTTTTATTTCCATTGCCTCCTTTTATTGCTGTTGCTTTTATTCTTTTTTCACTGATTTATTGTACCGGTTTTTATATTTTCTGTCCTGTTAAGCACCTTGGTCAATGCAAGGCATTGTAGGAAGGTGCTATACAAATAAAGTTTATTATTGTTCATTGAAAAGAAATTAATAATAATAATAATAATGAATTCAATTTATAACACACTTTTCATTAGTGAAAATCTCAAAGTGCTACACACATTGAATGCTACACACATTCATACACCGGTAGCGGCAGACTACCATGCAAGGTGCTTTCCAGTCCTACCGGGAGCAACTCAGGGTTAAGTGTCTTGCCTAAGGACACAACGACACATGGTGTGGGAAACCGGGATTCGAACCGCCAACCTTCCAATCGGGGGACGACTACCATTACCACTACGCCACGGACACCCCGTGAAATCAATCTGGTCATCTAAATCATATATTTTAAATTCGGAGTCATTCATATATATTCATAGTTTTTCATTCCCTTTTTTACACTTATTTTATTCCAGTTAGGCTTAGTCATTTTAATTGTTAATTTTAGGGGTGCACCGATAAATCGTCCTGTCGATTTATCGGCCCTGATTTCCTTAATTTTGGGAAATCGGAAATCGGCCAATGCTTGCATGAGAAACCGATTTTAAAGATTTTTTTTTGTTTTAACAACAATTGTCTAAACTTCATTTATATTTAAGAGCACTACCTTGTGACTAGTTAAAACAAGTTTGTATTGTTTCTAGAATATTGTTCAAGGGTCTATTTTTCAACAAAATAAGATTGAAATTTGAAGGCGCATTGTGACCTTAGAACATCTAACAGTGTTGCTTTTAAAACAAAATCGGTATCGGCCAAAATCGGAATCGGCAAGTCAGACTTAGTAGAAATCGGTGATCGTGATCAGCCAAAAAACTGCAATCGGTGCATCCCTAGTTAATGTATCTCTTCTTAAACTCATCTAAGTGCTTCTAAATCTTTCAGATCCTTTATTATTTTTGCTTGTGAATTTTCCCCAACTTTGATCCAAATGCTCGCATTACGTGTTTGTGTTGCTATTATTTATTTTTCTGTGACCTTACCTCACGTGCAATGCTACTGTTTTTCTTTGTTAGATGTTCATTAATGAAGACGTTTGTCCCCTTCAATTTTCTTGCCTGCACCATCAGATTATTTCTTGTTTTCCTGCTAATAAATCTAACCACAATATAGGGTTTGCTTTTTTCTGAGTTGTTGGGTAGGGTGTGGCAGGTCGAAATGTCCTCATGTTTGATGTTAATGTCTTTCTTTTGCAAAAAGGACACAACCTGTTGCTCCAAACTGAGTAGGTCTTGTTGGGGATAATCTTCTGTGTTCCCTCCACATACCACAGCTTGGGCATAGGTTCTGTGTTTTACCTCAAATCCAGTTATGACCAAATCATCTCTCTAGGTGTACTGTTCAAGTTCGTCCACTCTTTTCTCTAGTTCTTTTATTTTATTATCTCTTTCATTTAGAGCTACTTTTAGCTGCTTCATTTCCTCAATGAGATTAAAAAGAAGTTCTTCCTGTGAAGTCAACTTTGAAAGTTCAGCACTCATGTAGTTGAGTGAGTCCTTTATCTCCTCCATATCGTTTGTGTTGCTTCCCTGCTCGGCCCTCGCACGTCTCTGCATTGCTCACCTGGATGGGTCTCCACTAACTGTCGCTGTTCGTTGCAGGTGTTCTATCCTGTCCACCAGCGCGTGGCAGCGACGTCACTGCTTGCAGCCGTGATCGTGACTCGGCACATGGATGCGGTCGTCACCTTGCGTGTGGCCGTGGTTGTCACTTGGTGCGTGGGTGTGGTTGTCCCCTGGCGTGTGGCCGTGGTTGTCACTTAGCGCGTGGGTGCGGTCGTCACCTGGCGTGTGGCCGTGGTTGTCACTTGGTGCGTGGGTGCGGTCGTCACCTGGCGTGTGGCCGTGGATGTCACTTGGCGCGTGGGTGCGGTCGTCACCTGGCGTGTGGCCGTGGTTGTCACTTAGCTCGTGAATTTGCCAACAGTTACAGGACTGTGTCTATAGAGAAGATTGTGTTGGTGGCACTTTGTTCACATGTGTTTTATTCTCTGAAGGAGGAAACAGACGTAGAAAAACATTCCTAAGAAGTGAAACTTCATCTTTTTCATGGAACGAAGATGATGAGCAGCCGTCGCTGTGTCATTCTTTCTTTCCAGCAACAGTGATCCGGGTCAGCTCCGTCAGAAGACACTCTTCGATGTGAGAGGATATGTGTGTGTTGTGTGTCAGCGTTTCTGCTGTGAGTCTGTCTCAGTTTTGA
Source organism: Garcialebias charrua (assembly GCA_038048925.1). NCBI lineage: Eukaryota > Metazoa > Chordata > Actinopteri > Cyprinodontiformes > Rivulidae > Garcialebias > Garcialebias charrua. The sequence continues at coordinate 40,901 of JBBPBX010005333.1, forward strand.
TGTTTGTCTCTATTGCTCTATTGACAAATAGTGCTACACCACCACCTCTTTTGTTATTTCTGTTCATATTATATAATTCGTACCCATCGATGTGGGCATTATTTATATTTTCTTCATTTAACCACGTCTCTGACAATGCTATTATCGAAAAATTTCTATTTAATTGTTGAAAATAACCAGTTATCTTGGAAATATTTGCATTTATGCTCCTACTATTAAAATTAATTATAGATGGACCAGGTTTTGTCAAGGTGATATCATTCAATTGTTTTTCACTGTAATAATCACAATCCTCTATAACAGGAAAGAAACCCGGATAAATCAAATCCTCAACGTTATATATTTTTGGTTCTGAGTCTACATACTCTGTCATAGTTGAAACATCCGTTCATTAGACTAATGTTTAATAATTATATATTTAGTATAACTTGATGATTTGAAATTTGCCATCTTCTAGATTATTTAAAATTTTCCAAATCTTTCATTTCTTTTATTATTTTGGGTTGTGAACTAGGGGTGGGCGATATATCGAATATACTCGATGTATCGCGATATTTTAAATGTACGATGGTTAAAAGGGCTATATCGTGTATATCGAGGATCCTCCTGCTGTCGCGCGGGCCCCCACTCGCCCCCCTCCTTCCTGCAGGCTGCAGGAGCCGCGCGCGAGACTTTCAGCACAACATGTAAACACGGCAGATATGAAGAGCGCTGCACGCTGCTGAGGGGGGAAAACAATGTTCTGAGCTAGTTTGGATTAAATTGTCAGATGAGGGCATAAAAAATGTTTTTGTAGACGATGCTGAAAATAGTCCCGAAGAAAGGTCTGAACTACGAATCTTTTTCACCATTTAAACAGCGGAGTGGAGCATGAACGGCAGAACCAAGTGTTTTTACAGCTGCTGCTTCCTTAAAACAAACCACGGGTCTGAGCTTAGTCATGCGTGCACCGCATAGAGAGGTGGAGACATTAATAAATCAGCATTTTATCATTATCGCTAAAGACACGGTCCTTAGCGGCTAACAAGATGGCTAACGCGTTAGCCGTCTTCTTCCACAGCTGAGACTGACCGTGTCTTTAGCGATACAGCTGATTTAATAATGTCTCCACCTCTCGGTTCACGTTTCTGAGTGGAGGCTGTCGTGTTTTTACACAAGGATTCAATGCGACACTTTGTAGAGCAACTTAGAGAACGTCTTCGTGAACCCGGAAACAACCCCTGACCCTTTCACAATAAAACCGGATACAGTACACAGAGGCTCACTGTGATAAATCTGTTCTTGTTCAGAGGTTTTGCAGACATTGCCTGAACTTGGCACAGTTTGAAACTTGTGCACATTTTGTGGTTTGTTGTTAAAAATTACTAGCACATGCAAATAGTTGAGAGTTGTTACCTGTGACTGTTCTGGGTCAGTAAATTTTATGGCCACTGTTTACACTTTTGTTTTTGTATTTTAAAGGCCTTAATTGTTTTGATTTAATATTTTTTTAATGTTAAAAGCACAAGAGCACCTTTTTAAGTTTAAATTATGTATTCTTCCTTTTTGCTTGAAGTACTTTTTATTTATGTGTGCAATTGATGGTTAAAATAAAATATTTAAGTTTGTTCAAATTTAGTGTTGACATTTTTTAATCAATTTTGAATCATTTTTTCATTGATTTTGGAGATATCGCGATATATATCGTGTATCGTGATATAGCCAAAAAATATCGCGATATAATATTTTCCTCATATCGCCCAGCCCTATTGTGAACCATCTTGTACTTTAATCCAAACATACTCGTTTCTTGTCCATGTCAATGTTATATTTTTTTGTTTTCTTAACAACCTCGCTTCCCTTGCAATAGTGGCATTCTTTTTTGTTATGTGTTCATTTATGAAATGACCATTTGACCCAAAATGGCTGACTTCCTGTTGGTTTTGGACCATGGCTAAAGAGAGTTTTTCGTAGGTCCTGAGATGATGCAGATGTTCACAGAGTTTTAGAATAATCGGTCCAAAAATGGCTTGGGGCTGAGGTTTTTAAATATTCTAGGGGGCACTGTGGAGGCTATTGGCCAATTAGCATGGATTCCTGTTCAAGGGGTGGACAATGATCGATCGTAGTGATTTTGGTACACCTCAGATCAAATCTGTGTAATTTAGAGCCAAGTGTATGGCAACGGCGTTATGTCTTACTTCGCCACGTCACCACTCCCACATGCTCCAGCCAAAACAGTCAGTGTTGGAAAGCTTGTTACACCAACATGTCTTCGGTCACTGGACACACTGTCACGCTGATTAGGTAACAGCAGTTCGATCAGGACCGTTCAACGTAAAACTTGACACTTCCTGTTGTCAGGGGACGTGGCTTAAGTGATGTCGTGATTTGACCATTCAGTATTGCAGGGGACCGGATATGGGTCAATCACTGAAGATTTGATGTATTAGACAGTTTTCATGTAGGTGCTATTAGCGTTTCGTTTTTCATGGCGAGATGTTGAACTTTGACGTCTGGCTCTGCCCCTTCAGCATGCTTGAAAATGAACCGTTTTTATAAATTTTGGTCCCCCATGCCTTATGAAGAAACCGGCCAAGTTTGAACCCGATTGAGCAAAATCCCTAGGAGGAGTTTGTTCAAATGCGGAGGCTGTAAACCGCCAAAAAGGTGTGAAAATTTGTTCAGCATTCCAAAATGGCCGCCTTCCCATTTATTGTACAACGATGGTGCCGGAGGGTTTTCTGTGCATCTTGGTGAATTGGACAAGTGTACCAAATTTCATGATTCTACGTCAAACAAAGGCCAACGTGGAGGGTATTTTGAAAAATTCTAGGTGGCGTTCTTGAGCCGTTTCTGTTGTGATTTTGGCCACGCCCCCAAAATACGTAAATTTTCACAAGACCTGATGCGGCTGCCAAATTTGGTGAGTTTTGGGATATGTAAAGGCCCCCAAAGGGCCAATTCATTTGGCGGAAAAAATTGCAGGTCGGGCCTGAACAGAACGATTACAATAGCAGTGCTTTGCTGCTCGGGCCTAAAAATTGCAGGTTGGGCCTGAACAGAGCGATTACAATAGGCCTTTGCAGCGCTTTGCTGCTCAGGCCTAATGACCACACAAGAAAATCAGAACTGAGCAATGAATCATAATTGAACGTCAAGAGCTGCGTTATGAATGCAGACTAGGTTTTTCTCTTCCATGTGAATTGAGTGAAAGCTGTTAAAGCAGCATCATTCTTTCTTACGTGTATTTATTAAAATAAGTTCTTGCTGGCATTTCTCTTCATCCAACTTCCTTCCCTCCCAGTGATCTACTTTCAGTTTCTCACCCTCCTCCCTCTCCTCCTCTCCTTTTCCTTCCCACTCACTCTCTAGCCGTTTACGCATTGGCCAGCCCTCCCCGGCTCTCCCAGCTTCTAACCCGGGTTCGGCGTATTCGCATTTACCTTTTCCGCCCGGGATCAACCCTTGTTCTGGAACCATCTTCATCGTGGTTCTATCGGGCCGAGCCCCGTACGGACCCAGTTTCACGTCATGTACTGCTCACATTTGATTCGTTGTTTGCAGCAGGGGCGGGACTCATTCAAACAACCTCAGCGCGAGGGTTGAATTTCATTCAAATTTAACTACAGAAACGAGAAACCCCTAAAACAATTGTTAGCTGAATTAGTTTTTCTGAGTTAAATTTTTGATAATAACTGATCACAAATCAGCTTATGTTACAACGTAAATAACAACGAAGCGCGGACCCATTTCCGCCTTTCAGCGCGACTTGAATGTCATTAAACAATAAATCCTGTATTGAACGCCTTTTTTGATGTCATTAAACAATTGTTAAAACAATAACTAATATTGTCTAACTGTTGCGCGCAGCCAGGGTTTTAAAATATAACGAATAATCTCTAACTTTTACGTGCAGCTAAAATGTTAAGAGGAGTGATTCCTATATGGGTAAGGTGGACACCTGAAAATCCAGTCCGCTGTTTAGCTCAACGCGTTAGAGCACTGCTGTTTTGACCGGGAGAAGCGGGTTCGCTTCCCGCCTGGGACAAAGTTATTTTACTTTTTTCTTTTTAATTCACATTTTCTTTTAAATAAAAAGGAGTCTGTTTGGTTAACAAACTCCTTTTTATTTACTCCAATAAAAAAAAAAAAGGTAAAATAACTTTGTCCCAGGCGGGAAGCGAACCCGCTTCGCCGGGTCAAAACGACAATGCATTAACTCTTTGAGCTATACCAGCGGACTGGATTTTCAGGTGTCCACCTTACCCATATAGGAATCACTCCTCTTAACATTTTAGCTGCACGTAAAAGTTAGAGATTATTCGTTATATTTTAAAACCCTGGCTGCGCGCAACAGTTAGACAATATTAGTTATTGTTTAATGACATTCAGGTCGCGCTGAAAGGCGGAAATGGGTGTGCGCTTCGTGTTATTTACGTTGTAACATAAGCTGATTTGTGATCAGTTATTAACAAAAATTTAACTCAGAAACACTAATATATATATATCCAGCTAACAATTTTTTTTTTGCCGAGTCTCCTCTCTTAAAACACGAACACTCCACCCACGTGAAGAGAGCACCCCACCCACTTCCAGAGAACTGCCCACCCACTTCAAGGTGGCTCTGCGGCAAATGCGTAATGAACGCGGGTGGCCCAGAGCCACCCAGGGGCTGCCCGGGGCATTGAGGGCTGGCCAATGCGAAAACGGCTTCTGTTCATTCAGCAGCTTGTAGCGTCACAGAAACAGAGCTGTGGACACGCCAGCAGCTCTCAGACGATTACTGTCAGCCATTTGACCGCCAGCTGCTTCAGTCTGCCCTGCAGAGCTCCTCTGTCTGTGTTTCCACATGAGATATGAGGACGGACTGAGCGATACAGCTTCTGTTTCTTTTTCCAGCAGAATTTGACGCAAAGCACTCGTTCTCTTGTGTTTCTCTGCCATTCTCTCAGCACTTTGTTCTAATTTTGGAAACATGGAACCTCGGAGAGCGCTCTCTGAAAGCTATTTACGTCTTTGCTTCTCCTCTTCCTCCTCCTCCTCCTCCTCCTCCTCCTCCTCCTCCTCCTCCTCCTCTCATGTTGATCAGCCAGAGAACAGCAGCAGGATCTTTTGATGCTCCGAAGGCAAGTCGGGGGGAGGGGGGGGGGCAGTTTTGTGTTTTTCTTGTTTGATGCTGCAGGTCTTAAGCAGTCGCTCACTGGTGCACAGTTGTGATTTCATTTTTCATCTACTTGGGAGTGAGTCTGAAACATCCCCACTGCACCAAAAGAAACAAACTTTTCTTTCTAATCTGAAACAGTGTCACAATTGTTGCTTCTGTTTCAGGAGCCATTAAGGCCGAGATACACTCGAGCGTCCTCACGGTACGCCTATACGCAGCGTACGTACGTCAAGGCAAAAGCGTAGCCCCGCGTAGCCCCTCAGGGCATGTACGCGCAAAGCTTTTTTTTTAAGTCCGCGTGCGCGATATGCGGTGTCTGACCTAAACTTCCCCGGCGCCGGACTGTTTTGTATGTTACACAAATGAAATAAATTCCCCTTCTTTATCGCTGATCGGGCCTTTTCTTTTGTTTTTTTGCCTAAAGTCAAGTAACCGCTTCTTCCTCCGTTCACTCGATGAATGAAATGAATGAATTCAGGTCCTACCTGGGTGCGCAATGTTTTAAATATTCCCTGGTGGGCTGTGTGCTGCAGGAAAAGCGCTCCCTGTTATTATTTTTATTTCTGAGAGAACTTTTTATAACATATATAGTAGAAACACCGTATCAGAACACCGCAGAAGTCTGAGCGAGCTGCTCATGATGCATTCTCGAGGTTTCACTTTGAGCTGACTGAAAGCTGTCAATCATTTCAGTAGGCGTGTCAGCAAGTGACCAATCAGCGAGCTCAGTTGAGTCCCCTCCGTGCGCAGCTGCTCATATTACAACAAGGAGAACACGAGCGTTTGAAAGCTGATAGTTTCTGAAGTATAGCAGCAAAACCATCTGCTCATACAAACTCATGTTCGTGTTGCTGTTTATTTCCACTATATTAAGCTTAGTGTATTACTAGTTGATGTTTTTCTTAGTTAATTCTAGATGTTATTACTGTTTTTCTCTTGCATTTGTTGTTGGATGTAACTGGGACCCCTTGTACATAATCTCGTTTTCATCACATGTACCACATGCGGTGCAAATGACAATAAGGACTCTCTGACTCTGACTCAAAACACATGCGCACAAAATGCGCGCGTAGAGTGGCGTACCTGAGGACGCTCAGGTGTATTTCAGCCTTTAGAGTCCACGCACCAGGACTCGGTGTGATCCACATAAGCCAGTATTTCCTCATTATTTCGACTCAATCCCATCACAGGGAAGACTTCCTGGAACTGGCAGCTACAGTGACAAAGACTGGCTGGTCAACACACCCCAAACTGAAAAAAGCACATTAATGGATGTTTTTGTAAAATTGGTTGTAGTTGTTTTAGTTTCTGATTGAAGCACAGCAGCTATAGATGCCTGCATGTTTTCAGTCCTTCCCGAGTCATCTGGTATCTCTGAAGAATAGCTGATTCAATAATTAGTGGGGCTTTTTTTCTTAACAAACTTTAGGCACCAACTTTTGTCCAGGCATGCTTTTACATCCCACGGGTTCAGGATTGTGCGCCATGTTGCAGACCACCTATGAGACTGAGTCGTGTTTCTCTTGTGCCAGCTCAGACAGCCGTCACCAACCATTGGAGCTCATGAGCAGGGGCTCTGGTGCTGCTATGCCCACTGCTGGTGAGTCATCTCAGGGAAGGTGGAGGTGGGGCTAAGTGGGAGGCTGTGAAGAGATGCAGTTTATAGAAGGTCTCTTGGGGAAAAAAACTCAGCCACACATTCATTTTTGTCCGTGTTTTTCGACCATAAGGTAAATCCATTATAAATGCATTATTTGATCCCATAATTATCATGTTTTAAATAATGCATTCCTCAGTAATGTTTTTTACCTCTGTCTCTGTACTTTTGATTTTTATATTAGCTCACTCAGTGATGCTTTGCTTTTTACGTTTGAGAACCTCTGTTAAATTTTATTTTATTTTTAAAAGACGAACATCAACTTACCCCAGAAGTGTTACGTGTTTCCCGGATGGATGTGGCTACAGAGTTCTGCCTCTCATCTCCATCCAGCCATCCATCCATCCATTGTCTTCCGCTTATCCGGGGTTGGGTCGCGGGGGTAGCAGCCTAAGTAAGGCGGCCCAGACTTCCCTCTCCCCAGCCACTTGGAGCAGCTCCTCTGGGGGAATCCCAAGGCGTTCCCAGGCCAGCCGAGAAACATAGTCCCTCCAGCGTGTCCTGGGTCTTCCTCTGGGTCTCCTCCCGGTGGGACATGCCCGGAACACCTCACCAGGGAGGCGTCCAGGAGGCATCCTAACCAGATGCCCGAGCCACCTCAACTGGCTCCTCTCGATGTGGAGAAGCAGCGGCTCTACTCCGAGTCCCTCCCGGATGACTGAGCTTCTCACCCTATCTCTAAGGGAGAGTCCAGACACCCTGCGGAGAAAACTCATTTCAGCCGCTTGTATCCGAGATCTCGTTCTTTCGGTCACAACCCAAAGCTCATGACCATAGATGAGGGTGGGAACGTAGATCGATCGGTAAATTGAGAGCTTTGCCTTTTGACTCAGCTCTCTCTTCACCACGACAGACCGGTACAGCGCCCGCTTCACTGCGGACGCTGCACCTATCCGCCTATCGATCTCACGCTCCAGTTTTCCCTCATTCGTGAACAAGACCCCGAGATACTTAAACTCCTCCACTTGGGGCAGGACCTCCTCCCCGACCCGGAGAGGGCACTCTACCCTTTTCCGGCTCAAGACCATGGCCTCGGATTTGGAGGAACTGATCCTCATCCCGGCCGCATCACACTCGGCTGCAAACCGCTCCAGTGAAAGCTGTAGATCACGACCTGATGAAGCCAATAGGACCACATCATCTGCAAAAAACAGAGAAGCGATTCTAAGGCCACCAAAACGGATCCTCTCAACACCTTGGCTGCGCCTAGAAATTCTGTCCATAAAAGTTATGAACAGAATCGGTGACAAAGGGCAACCTTGGCAGAGTCCAACTCTCACTGGAAACGAGCCTGACTTACTGCCGGCAATGTGGACCAAGCTCTGACATCGGTCGTACAAGGACCTAACAGCCCGTATCAAATACTCATGGAGTACCCCCCACAGGGCCCCCTGAGGGTTTCTCATCTCATCTAACAAAACTGTTTGTTTGGATTTAACAAATATGAAAACTCACTTGAATTGTTGCATGAGTAAAACCATTCAGAAATGCAGCTCCACATGCAATCAGACTGAAAAATTAGACGCCCCTCTGGTCAAAATGACTGACTCTGGTTGGCTTGACTGAAACCAGGAGGTCAATAGCAGATATACAGGTCTGTAACAGCTTGTAATATACTCAGTTCTGTAAAACCAAAAAACTAAACAGAAATGGATGTTGTGTACAAGTAGAGTT
>JBBPBX010005333.1:52517-72512 GCA_038048925.1 Garcialebias charrua
AACATTAAACATTTAATGAACATAATACTGTCCTGAGTTTTTGCATACTAGTATAAAAAAAAGAGTATAAAAAGTATAACTAAAATAAACTAAAGGTTTCTAGCATTGACATTTGCAAAGTGGCAAAGCAGCGTATGAGTTAATGTACACAGTATATGTATGAGGTAGTAGTTGATGTTGTTATAGAGGCAAAAAGTGGCATATGCAGTAAGGCACATTGGGCATCCCTAAATAAGACCGTTCAGAGCACACTGTATATGTATCAGCAGTGGTGTAGATATTAGAGTAGTGTAAATGTAAACAGTAGTAATTACATGTAAGCAGTAGTAATAAAAGTAAACAGTATTAATAAATGTAAACAGAGAATGTAAACAGTATTATGATTATAGGCAGTGATGTAATACAAACATTAGTGCAAGTATGAGAAGTAGTGCAAACTGTATGAGCACATGACCGAGAGTTTAGTGAATAACCCGTTTGATGACACAGAGTCCAGTGTTAAAATCTTTGTGTTGTGTGGTAATGTGTGAGAAAGTTTTAGTGTTAAGGCAGTTCAAATGGGAGGGGGGGCAGAGCAGGCAGAGTGTTTAGCATTCTGACTGCCTGATGAACAGAGCTGTCTCTCAGTCTGCTGGTTCGAGCCTGGAGACTCCTCAGTCTCCTCCCTGATGGCAGCAGTCTGAAGCAGCTGTGTAGTGGGTGTGTGGGATCACCTGCCATGCAGTGGGCTTTCCGAGTGAGGCGTTTGCTGTGTAAGTCCTGCAGTGAGGGCAAGGAGGTGCCCACGATCTTCTCAGCTGCTCTCACAATGCGCTGGAGGCTCTTGCGGCAGGATGCAGTACATGCACCAAACCACACAGTGATGCAGCTGGTCAGGACACTTTCTATGGCACCTCTGTAGAAGGTGCTCATGATGGGGGTTGAAGCTCCAGCCCTTTTCAGCTTGCGGAGAAAGTAGAGACGCTGGTGAGCCTTCTTTGCCAGTGCTGCAGTGTTCCTGCTCCAGGACAGGTCCTTTGAGACGTGCACTCCCAGGAACTTGGTGCTGTCTACTCTCTCCACTGCGGTGCTGTTGATGGTCATATATGTGTGTAGCATATATGGTATAGCAGCAGCAGCTTTACGTACTCAAACCCTCTCATGGATGACTGTGTACACATTATCACGTTGTATTGGTGAGAACTGGTGAAATGTTAATAAACGCTCTTGTATCTTGTATATATATATATGTGTGTATATATATATGTGTGTATATATATATGTGTGTATATATATATGTGTGTATATATATATATATATGTGTGTATATATATATATATATATATATATATATGTGTGTATATATATATATATATATGTGTATATGTGTGTGTGTATATATATATATATATATGTGTGTGTGTGTATATGTGTGTATATATGTGTGTATATGTGTGTGTGTATATGTGTGTGTGTATATATATGTGTGTATATATATTTATGTGTGTATATATATATGTGTGTATATATATATGTGTGTTAGGGATGCACCGATACCAGATTTTTGAAAACCGAGTACAAGTACAAGTACTTACATTAAAGTACTTGCCGATACCAAGTACCGATACAAGTACTAATTAATATTTTTTTAAATCATTCTAATTAACTTAAACTGTTTATTTTCATTAGACACTTCAAACATAAATAAACAAAGTACATTACTACAGTATTGGTAATCTGTACAGGGCTTAAAGTGAAAAAAAAATCCTGAGCCTGAAACTTTTTTGTGTTGTTGATCAAATAAAATCGTAACATTTTGCCAACGTTTATTAAAAATGCTCTCTGAAAAGTGCAAACTGTTTTTAAACAATTCAGCTTCAAGTAACAAGCAAGTGTATTTTAAAGGGTTAAACATCTATGTTTACCTACATAAGTAACTTGATTCAATAACTACTGTAGTTTAGAGAGCAACAAGTCCAGTTGAATGCATGCAGCTCAAAAACCTGTTTTATTTAACTACAGATTTTATTATTTTATTTAACTTTACTTATTCATGTTCCCCAGATTGAAAATCAACCTTCTTATTTCAGCTGTCACCCCAGCTGTCACTGAACTCCGTTCAATCCTGCAGAAGGAGCCTCCGTCAGAAAGGAGGGGATGGGGGAGGGGGGGTTGTTTATGTGTTCAGCAGTGTGTGTGTGTGCGCTTTGATTCGCTGCACCCCCCACATCAACACGAAGAGTCCTGCAGCCAAACAGCCAAACGCTCTGTCGCTCGAAAGGGAGGACAGGAGGAGCGGACACACAGGAGGAGAACGCCGCGGTGCGTCAACCATAAACACAGAGGCGACACTGTAAACGCATTTCGCCGCACGGCACAGTGCACGCGCAGCGCGCGCGCTCCAGCCTGCGGACCAAAGCGCGAGTCTACTCAGCCTTCAGAGGAGGAGCAGACACACAGGAGGAGAACGCCGAAGCCGCACGGCTCAGTGCGCGCGCAGAGGCATTTTATTTTTTTGTACAAGTTTGGACATACTTTCAGGGCTTAAAGAATGTCCAAACTTGTAAAAAAAAAAAAAAAAAGTTTTACATTTGAACTCTTACATAGTCAATGAAATGAAATGAAACTGGTATCGGGTCCTGTAGTATCGGAGCCCTTTTATGAGTACGAGTACGAGTAAACGCACATGGTATCGAACCGATACCCGATACTGGTATCGGTATCGGTGCATCCCTAATATGTTATATATATATATATATATATATATATATATATATATATATATATATATACAAATTTTTTTTTTAAGTAGTGTCAAGAAGAGTGAGTTTATTGTGGACTCAAAACCTACACAAGGCATTAGTAGATGAAACAATGAAAGCATTATTATATGAAATAACTTAGAAAACAATGTGTTCCATACATGTTGGGACTTGCCCAGAAGGCAACCTAAAATGATCTCATATGTCAAGAATGTTTAGAACAAACAGAGCCCTGCAGAAGCACACATTCACAGTCTCACATACGCACACACACAAACAGGCAGACGGGCTGAAGCATGAGACAGAGCCACAAAGGAGCAAAAAAGAATGGTTGCTTAAATCTTAAAAACCTATAAGATCTAAATATTGGATACTGCAGTTGTAATGTTAAGATAACTAAGAGAAGTGTCAACTATGTATTAAAGTTTACCGTTAAACAGGTTGTGAAAGAGTTATGCAGGAAGCCACAGTGAGTCACAATGAGCAACACACACTTACGCACGAACATTTTGGAGCTGAACAGAAGAGCAGAAGGGACAAATGGTTGCAAAGACTTGTTTTAACTTTAACATGTTTTAACTAATACAATCAAGTGTGATACATGTTTTTAACTAATATAATCATTAGATATATGATTTTAACCAATATAATCATTTAATATGTGATTTTATTATAATCAGATTTAATCATTTTTATAATAACAATTGTAATGGTTTATGTTATTATGGTTTAAAAATGGTTTATGACAAAAGTAATCTCTTGCAATGCACGTGCTGAAAAGTATAACTTGTGATCTCTTTACTGGAAAAAAGTGGTGTAACTATCTTGCCAAGGAGTTTCTCATCCATTGCCCTTGTGACTCAGTCAGCCTCGAGCAAAACCATTTCCTTATAAGGAAATAAGTAACTTCAAGCAAAGTACAGAAATGGCACAAGAGCTGTAGCTTGCCTAGAGACTGACAAGCTTGTAGAGACCTCCAATCAGAGACCTGCTATTTCCTCCCTCTTTCCAGAGGGGGGGGGGGCAGATTTGTATTTAACCACCCTGTTTTAGACCGGACTAGGCTGTCGAACAGTTGTCAAGTAGCTGTTAGTTGGAGCAGAGCTGCTCCCCTGAAGACCAAGGCGAGGACCAGATCGACTCATTGCGGACAAGAGGATCAAGCGTCCTGGGGAGGATTTCTCTTCATCTCCTCATACTCTGAGGAGGGATTGCAGAGGTTTTTACCCAGATAGCCAGGACGACGCCAAACTTGCTTCTTCAGATCAGACCAGCAGAGAGTCAGAGGCGAGCTTCAGTCCTCGGGGACTGAAGAAACTGCTCCAGGTTTTGCTTATGGGTCCTCAGGGACCCTGAGAAAAAAGGAATGCCTGAGAGACGTCTCACTGGACCAAGTTTTCAGCAAGATTTAAATTGAATTAAACTAATTGCAGACAGAGTAGCCAACAGGGAGTTTAATTATTTTAGTGACTTATTTGCTCGCTGTTGCTGGAGGCTACTGAGGGCTTTGGGGAGATACATCCAATTGGTAAGATTTTAAGTAAAGCTCTAAAACCTGACCCTTAAGGTTAGATGAGACGTGTGATTGCAAAAGACTACTCTAATTCTGATCCTTAAGATCAGATTGAGAAGGAATTGTGAGTGTTTGCTCTAAATTCTAGCTCATAAAGCTGGATGAGAAGTTTACCTGTGATTAAGTGTTCTAATTTTGGTCCTTAAGATTGGATGATGACGATGAGTGTTAACTATGTGACATCAAGAGGAAACTTCCCGTATCTCTCCAGCCCAGACACCAGAAGGAACCACTCTCAAGGACTCCTCGCAGATCGAGCAGCTTAACATCAAGACCGAAGACTTATTTAGTGAAATAATACTTTTTCTTTACATATAATCATAATAATTAATTGTACTGTTGTGCTGTAACGTTGATCCTTCCCTGCAAAATAATTAATTAAAGCAAACAAAATGTAAAATTCTTGACTTTTATTCACCATCCACTTGTCCATGGAAATGTAAGTTTGGTTCACAAAGATAACATCAAATATTAAGAGGTTTTAAAGGGTTAAACTTTAGCACCAAGAGTATTTAAAACAATACCCCAGGGTCCAATTACCTGGATCCTAAAGCTTACTGGATCGGTTAACCATTACAACATTTAAATAGGAGGGAAGCCACCGTCAATGCATAGTTGCCTTATACTAACCTCTCCGGTCCCCGGCCGCTAAGGTGGAGAGAGGTGTAAGGTGTGAAGGGGGTATGACTTGCAGAAGCTAGGTGGTGAATTGTCCAGATGAATTCTCTCATCAACAGCCTTGAGTCGGAGCGGCTCCACATAGTTACAGGTAATACCCAAACTCCGGGACCAGCTCAATAGACCCTGTTAGTAGGTAGGCTGCAGTGAGGGCGTGCCACGTGCCTTGTGGCTACCTCGCTGATCGACAAAAGCATACAGTAGGTACCGGTAAGTTACGTGATGGATTTATCCTCTTATGAACATTAAAGACCGTGTAAAGTGAATTTCAACATTTTCTTCAATAAACATTATAAATGTGATAATTGTAATCTTGTAAATGAGTAAAAAGTCTCAAAATTGTAGCTCAATTAATTTTGGAGTTATAGAGCAAACTGTGTTTAAACATATTTCTATTTCAGGATTTTTTAGGCGTGTTTTAAACGTGACCGCGTTTCGTCACGCGGTCCTCATTAGTATAGCCCAACCCCCTGCTGCTCCAGTCATATAAATGCGTTCTTCGTGGAGCCGTCACTCGCTACCGACGACCGTCTCCCTCCTGTACTCTCACTCCTTTTACGCATGGACTGCAGCTGCTCCATTGTGACATTTCTTTTTTTTTTTGTTGCCAAAAGTCAAGTGATCACTTGAAGCTGTCACCATTCATTCTTCCTCCTCCGAGGAGGAGGAATGAACTTGTCACGAGTGAACTAAAGTCATGTCCAACGAGGCTGCACCAGGTTCTAAATATTTCCTGGTGTGCAGGTCTGCTCTGAAGGAGAAGCACTCCCTGTTTTTAATTTATTTTTTTAAAGTTTTCATGAACATATAAACACAGAAAACCGCTGCGCAGCCCTCTGTCTTTTGCGGCTGGAGCGCACCTGTTTTCACATCCGAGCCCCCCCGCGCGTGTGTGTGTGTGTGTGTGTGAGAGCGCCGTGACTCTGCTGACACAGAGATGAGATAACTTATCAACGTGATTACTCTTTTTAATCACCAACACAGACCCCGCATGCGAGGTGACCGGCCAGAACTCAGATAAAAACAGAGCAGGTTTTCACTGCTGCTCCTTGTCTGTCTCTCGCTCAAGGCAGGAAAAGGACATGAGTGCAGTACTGCGCTGAAACCACGCCCACGTGCGACACGCCCCCAGCGTTCTAGAGCAAGGCAAAATCATGTTTTTTCATGATTTTTGAGACTTAATTTTATAAGGAAATCAATGTTTTTAATCAGTCAGATTTATATGGGTGATTAATAACACATATTTATGCCGTGTGACAAAATAAAAACACACATTTAATTTCACTTTACACGGTCTTTAACTGTCAAAGTTAAAGGACATTCTAAGGGTTAATTCATCTGGTTTTGCTGTGAGCCTGTTTGGAGAGCTCTGAAATGTTTGGCCTTTGGTGTTTAGGGATGTGATATGTGCAGATGGAGCAGACTGTTGCATTTTGGTAAATTTAATAATTAGAAAAGTTGTTGACTGGTGTTTGGCTGAAGAGCTGCTACAGTCTTTGTAGCTGTGTCTTACATGTTATTATCATCTGTCACTGAAAGGTGAAAGCAGAGGGATAAAGTTTCAACTTGTCTTTTTTTGTTGGTCTTTTAGCAAAATATCTCAACCACTGAATGAATTTGAATGAAACTCACAGAAATTAATTAATTGATGTACATCTACAACTAAATAACCTTTGGTGTCAACTTGTTTCAAGAAGACTGCCACATCTAACTGCCATTAAAAACATAAAAAATGGCAGTACAGTAACAGTTGTGTAGATACTAAGCTAAAACTTGGTAGTAGCTGAGAGTCATACTCAACATCTAGTTGGAGTGCTAACAATTTTCTTTGTTTTAAAAATTTGCTATGAACTGTTTGGAGGAAACTTTGTTAGCAAAAACTTTAAATCAACTACTTGATAGATTTGAATGAAACCTTCAGGAGATAATCATTGAATCTACTTCTACAACTGTAAGCAAAATATCTTGCATACCTTCCGCTGTATGTAAGCAATGTATGCTTCGGGTCATTTGTCCATTTGAAGATTCATTCGTGTCAAATCTTTGACCAGATATTGTAGGCCTTGCCCTTTGCAGTAAACAGCTAGGATCCTAAGGACAGTGTAGGCAGGGTGGTCCTCAATTATAAGGGTGAATGGAGGGGCTGAGGTTGGAGGGGAAAGGTCACTGATATTAACAAGTTTAAAGACCTGAGACACATGAAAAATGGAGGGAGTCCTCATGGATGGGTGAAACTTTAGTTGGACAGCAGATGCATCAATGATGGGCTATTACAGAGGGTCCTATGAACCTGAGTGTTTCTTAGATGTGTCTTTCAGGGAGATGTCTCATAGAGAGTGAAACATTATGGCCAGGTGAATATTGATGTGTTGGAATAATGAGTACTGAATGTCTGCCAACATTTGGATCTGGTCAGCTGTTATTATAAGAGCTGTCTTGGTCTGATGCCAGATTCTGTGTCATCTAAGATGGCGTTTTATGGAAAGCAGAGAGATCTCGATTTCCTGTCTTGGTTAAAGGGACGACTGATAACGAGGATAACCAGCTTCAATGGGTTATAACCCAATGGCAGAAAAAGTGGGAGTATTGTGGGCATATTTTTCCCAATATACTGTAGATGAGAGCTCCAAGCAGAGGAGTTGCGAATAATTCTGTATTTTAGAGATGATTTCACTTATTAATTGAGCCCCTCAATCTGGCTATTGGATAGAGAATGGTATTCAGAAGATAAACTGACAGAGGAGGCTAGGGCATTGGAGAAGTGTTCCCATACCTCACAGATAAACTGAGATTCATGGTCAGAAACAATGTTCAAAGGGATTCCGTAAAGGCAAGAAACATGTTGGGTTAACAACTGGGTAGTTTCCATGGCTTGCATGGTCCAGAGGACCAGACTTAGCTTTTTAAAAATTTTCTTTCTGGATTATTAAGCATGCATCAGGGTATTTTGAACCACTTTGGCCAGGATTGCCTCAAACTTGTTAGAGAGTTTGAGAAAAAAGCAAGGAAGAAGGCAGACTACAGGAACAACTTGTGATTCAACCTCAGATGCAGACAAAGTGGCATCATTCCCAAGAGCCTGGAACTGAAATCTTCTGTCAATGGGCATCGGGCAAGCAAGATCATTCAGAAGGCACAGACGCAGCTGCTGAATGAACAGGTGAGACAGACCAATTTTACTATTGAGGCTTTCAAGGCCAAAGAAGAGCACATTAAACAAAAACTAACAATGTGCCTAGATCAGACCACACTTCAGAAAGTGATGGACTTTACAGATCAGGCATGCTTAGCACAGCATGTCAAGTCCAAGACTCGACAACAAAACAAGTTTAACTTACTAATTCGTCAACACCATCACAATTCCAATTACAACCCATTCAGTGTAAGACAACTCTCTGGTACACAGTTACATGCCAGGGAGACAGAAAAGTGGGTGAAGAATTTATCTGACAGAACGCTCACCCAACAAGAGACAGAGATTCTTGCCGGGGGACTGAATTTTGCAGTTGCACCAAGTAGAATTCCTCTGGTGGAGATGATCACAGCCACTGAGTCAGCCATCCGTAACAACAAAATTAAAAAATTTGAAGCAGAACAACTCCGAATCAAAGTTTCAGCCTGCCTCAGTAATGCCAAACCACCACTTTCCAACATCAGTAGAGAAGAAAGGGATGCGCTCACAACTCTTAGCAAGGACAAAAACATCATGATTCTCCCAGCAGACAAAGGAAGGTGCACAGTGATTTTGAACCGGAAAGACTATCATGAGAACGTTATGTCACTCCTTAGTGACTTAACCACGTATGAACCGCTGCAGTGGTGGGCAACGCTAATCAAAAAATTTGTTCCATAATTTCTAAAACGCTTATTAATTTTTTTAGGTCCACAATTTCAAAAGCACAAATGTCTTATGAAAATTAGGGGAAGCTAATCTAATCCGCTATTTATATTCGACAATTGGTAGCCGGCAGCGTTATGCAATATTTGCACTACACTGCCAACTGAAAAGTAACTAAAATGATCCTAAAAGGATGAAATTACAAAAATCAAAGGATTTATTTAATACTTTACGTACATATATTCTATTCGGCCACGAAATTAACAAAAAAGAGAATGATCTTTTAATCCCTAAAACCACTTTTAAATCTCAAATACACGGGTGTGTCGCCACCGCATTTATACATAAAAGTAACCCAAATACATAAAACTAATGACTCACCGTCGAGTGGTGGACACAAAACACACAATAAAATCCTCCGGTCGCGTTAATTTGGCTTGAAACAGCGGGGTTCTCTGCGGATTTATCCATTAGTAACCCAGCACAACCAGCTGGACACAGAGTTAGCGTCCAGTTCACCTCTGACCCGGAAGATGTCAAGATTCTATAGGTAGTCAACAGATTTAATGAAAAGTAACTAAAATACATAAAACTAACGACTCACCGTCGAGTGGTCGACACAAAACACACAATAAAATCCTCCGGCCGCGTTAATTTGGCTTGAAACAGCGGGGTTCTCTGCGGATTTATCCAAGTACCCAGCAAACAGCTAGCCATAAACGTTAGCACCCGAGTTCACCTCTGACCCGGAAGATGTCAAGATGGAATAGTCCATTTTTAGTAGGGGGATAAAGAAATCGACCGGTTTTTGTATTGCGTACTATTTAATGATCGTTTTCATCGTAACTATGATTATTTTTATGTTAAATGTACATTAACAAGCATGATCAATGTTAGGGATGTAGGTGACTGGCAGGGGCGCTGCGGGGCCGGTGCCCCATGCTGATTGGGATCCTCAGGCAACGGCATCATTTGCCTACATGGTAGATCCGAGTCTGTTCTCCGCTCTGCTCCCTCCCCCTCCAACCCTCCCTCCTCTCTGTTCTTTACGGTGGGGAAAAAGGTAAAACAAGCAGCTACGGAGCCAGCATAAGAGCTTGTAAATAAGTTTATTGGTTTTTACTGATAGATAATTAGTTATTAGCAGTACTGCATTTTAAATAAAAATAGCACAAATCCGCTTATGAATTATAAAAGTTAGTCAAACCACAAAAACGCTTACAAAAAGTTTAGGTCCACTGTAAACGGATTAGCGCTTTAGCGCTCTCTAGCGGTCTGTGCCCACCACTGAACCGCTGACCTACCACAACACTGAATCTGCTCTTTTAAGGGTTTTTAATTACATATTTTTAATCACTGGATTCTGGAAACAGTGTTTTACTTGTGCTTTTAGATTTAACAGCTGCTTTTGACACGGTCGACCATGATATTCTTATCGCCAGATTGGAGCAATGGGTGGGCATCACTGGCTCAGCTCTGCATTGGTTTAGGTCATTCCTTTCCGATAGAAGTTTCAGTGTGAAGATGGATAATTTTACCTCTGCTTCTGCTGCCTTCCCCTGGGGTGTACCCCAGGGCTCCATCCTTGGTCCTCTTTTTGCTTTATCTTCTGCCACTTGGTTCTATTTTCAGAAAGCATGGTGTGCAATTTCATTTATATGCAAATGACTGTCAAGTCTACCTCCCTTTAAAACAAAATGGCTTCAGAACAGATTGGCTCGAGCTGTCAGACAGGACTGTCGCAGAGCGTAACGCAGGTGGAGGAAGGACAATCTGCAGGTATCCCTTCAAATTTTTAAAGACTGTTGACACAATTATCAGGACACAGTTAAAGCAGCCAAAAAGGACTATTTTTCTAACTTGATTTTATCACATAGCCACAATCCACGTGTCCTTTTTAGTACCATTGACTCTTCTTTTAACTCTCCACAGACACCTGGTTTTGATGCATCCACTAAGTTGTGCAATAATTTTATGCAGTTTTTTATTGATAAGGTTACCTCTATCTTCTATCTTACGCCCAAACTCTGACCCCTCTATGTGTGTCCCCTGCTCTGCTGCCTTCAATCAGTTTGAGCCGTTGACTGTGTCATTTTTAGAGGACATGGTCACTCAGATTAAACCTTCTGGTTCTCCATATGATGCTCTTCAACCACACTTTTTTATGGAGGTTTTCCCTTGTTTTAATCACTTGGTTCTTAACCTTTTTAACAGTATGCTATCTGGAGTAGTCCCTGCCAATTTTAAACATGCTGTTGTTCAGCCCCTGTTTAAAAAAAACGGTCTTGATCCCACTGTGTTGGGGGAATTTTAGGCCCATCTCTAAGCTTCCCCTCCTGTCAAAAATCTTGGAAAAAATTGTTTATGCTCAGTTAAAATCCTTCTTGGATGAACGTAACATCGTGGATGTGTTTCAGTCTGGATTTAAAACTTTCCATAGCACAGAGTCAGCTCTGTTGAGAGTTTTTAATGACATCCTTCTGTCATGTGGGCGGCCGTGGTGTAGTGGTAATGGCAGTCGTCTCCCGATCGGAAAGTTGGCGGTTCGACTCCCGGGACCCGCACCATGTGTCGTTGTGTCCTTGGGCAAGACACTTAACCCTGAGTTGCTCCCGGTAGGACTGGAAAGCACCTTGCATGGTAGTCTGCCGCCACCGGTTTATGAATGTGTGTAGCATTCAATATATGTGTAGCACTTTGAGATTTTCAGTAATGAAAAGTGCGTTATAAATTGAATTAATTATTATTATTATGTGACTCGGGTGATCACGTGATCCTTGTGTTATTGGATTTAACTGCTGCGTTTGACACAGTGGACCATAGCATTTTATTGTCACATCTACAGCACCAAGTAGGCGTCGGTGGGACTGCTCTGGAGTGGTTGGGGTCCTATTTGGCTGACAGAACATTTTCTGTAAAAATTGCTGGGTTTGATTCATTTTCTGCTCCTTTGTCATGTGGCGTACCTCAGGGATCAATTTTAGGGCCTTTGCTTTTCTCTTTATATCTGCTTCCTCTAGGATCGATTTTTAGAAAACATGGCATCTCCTTTCATTGCTACGCTGATGATTGCCAAATCTATATGCCTTTGAGGCGAGTTGATGTCTGGTCCATTAAACCTCTTTTATTGTGTCTCGAGGATCTTAAAGCTTGGATGTCCCTAAACTTTTTGCACTTAAATGAAAAAAGACTGAGTTACTTGTTTTTGGACCTAGTGGAGCTTGTTCGAGCCCTACAGTTGACATAGACTCCCTGACAATGTATGTGAAATCTACAATTACAAACCTTGGTTTTAAGATGGACAGTGATTTTAAGCTCGAGAGTCAAATAAGGGCCACAGTAAAATCTGATTTTTATCATTTGAGAAAATTGACAAAGGTGAAACCTATTCTTTCACGGCAGCAGTTCGAAACAGTAATCCATGCTTTCATTTCATCACGGCTGGATTACTGTAATTCTCTCTATCTTGGAGTCAGCCAGTCCCCACTTGCACGTTTGCAGCTGGTGCAAAATGCTGTTGCACGACTTTTAACTGGAACACGCAAAAGAGAGCACATCACACCTGTCCTGGCTTCTCTCCACTGGCTGCCCGTGTATTTTTAGAGTTCATTTTAGTTTGTTTTTAAGGTTTTAAACAGCCTTTCCCCCCCTTATTTGGCAGAGCTTCTACACCATTACACTCCATCCCGGTCACTCAGGTCTGCTGACCAGCTGCTCCTGGTCATTCCAAAGAGTAAGAGGAAGCTTCGAGGAGACAGGGTCTTCTCTGTTAGTGGCCCTGAGTTATGGAACGCTCTGCCTTTACACATTCGACAGGCTCCCTCACTGTCCATTTTTAAAACCTGTTTGAAAACACATCAAAGTCAAAAGTCAAAGTCAACTTTATTGTCAGATCTGCAATATGTACTGTACATGACATACACAGGACCGAAATTGCGTTTCTCTCAGTCCCTCGGTGCAACAGTAAACATCTAAACATTGAAACACTGAAACATATAATAATAGACATAAGCATAAAATAGTAAAACTAACATTGTCCTGAGTTTTTTTTCTTTCTTTTTTTTCTTTTTTTTTCATAGCGGTGTGTAAGAATTAATGAGGAGGTCAATATTAATACTGACCTCTTTATCTTAATTAATTTACTTATTCAGATTGAATAGTAAATGTTCACGGATTCTGTTCTTTTTCAGTTTACCCAATATTTCTGTGGTCTTTATGATGGATAAATAAACAGAGCCATTAAGTGACAAAGACGTTAACTTAGTTTGATATGTCAAAGAGACACTATCATTTATTTAAAATAAATCAACTAAATTAACACCATTACACTTGATTGACATGATTTCACTTTCTTTCAAATTAATACGTCAGCACACTTGAATCATAACACAACAGACATAAATATTGGATGTTAACATATTTAGTCTGTGGGCATTTCAGCTTAAAATAGTTTCCAGCTTAGATTGAGAGGGAAAGAAATAGGAGGAAAGATTTATGGAGGAAGAAAAGTTAAGAGTCAGGGAGTTATCTTGATGTGTTTTAACCAGAAACATGGCAGTTCTCCGGCCGATTAAAGCTACACGTTGGTACCCTTGGCAAAGCATTTGACGACTTGTTACCTCGTGAAGATGGTCAGTCTCCCTCGGTCCAGTTTGGTCAGTTCGTTTACCATTCTCAGCGTCTCCAGACGTGCGCCTTGACTCGAACCGAAAGTAACGGCAGCTCCTGGTGCTGTTTTCAAGATAAGACGTTCCTTAAAGGAATGTCAATAAAAGAGAGCTTTTCAGCTGTTGAAGATGGCTTATAACTTGGCATGTTATAAGTCTTTAACTGAATGACATGGTCATTAGCGTGTTGACCAGACGATCATCAGTTCTTTGGAGAAGACCATGGTTTGAGGCTTACTCCAGCAGACTTTTTAGAGAAAGTAAGATGTGAAGGTTTTAACTGAGACGTGACCCAGAAAATGTGTTCTTTCTGATTGGCCGAATGGCATCATAAGTTGATGTGAGGATGACATCAACATGTTGAAAGGGGGTCAAAAGATTAGTTTGTCAGAAAGATAAAGTGTTAGTTTCAGATGTCAGCATTTTATCATAAAACTGATTCCTTTGCTTTAACACTTTAACAAAATACTGTTGGTTTGATTAAAACAACGTCATTAAGCATCACATATGGGACCTATTAATGATAATAGCTTGATTATTAAATAGGACAAAAACAAAAGTCTTTGGGTGTCTAGATTGTCCTGAGCTCAAGCTAAAATGAATGAGATAAAGTGTTCCTTTTATCTTCACATGCAAGTTCGAGAGGAGAGGAGAAATCCTCCATGTACAACATTTTGAATTAAGCAGAGTATTTGATTTATCTGACATTAAAATGTACTGATGCTCTTACAAATAAAATTATTCATTTGATAACATTTGAATTAACAAAATTAAAAGAAGTCTCTGTGACCCGAGATTGCACCTTTGACACAGCAGTGAAACACAGTTTAACTCTCACAGAATAACACAGCTTAAAAGCACACATCATGAAAATGACAAAAGTTATTCTTTTGATCACATCAGCCTAAAATCAAAGATAGAAATAGTCTCTTATTGGTGACTATGTTATCAGATTATAGCTAAATGAATAATTTTGTAGTAAATGTCTTGCTTTACTGAGAGGTCAGTAAAGGTCATCACTGGACAGTTCAAAAACCTTAATTTGACCCTGGGTAGGTCCACTACATGTGCAAGAGCATGAAAATCCACACCAACTCTAAAACTAAAACATTAAACATTTAATGAACATAATACTGTCCTGAGTTTTTGCATACTAGCACAAAAAAAGAGTATAAAAAGTATAACTAAAATAAACTAAAGGTTTCTAGCATTGACATTTGCAAAGTGGCAAAGCAGCGTATGAGTCAATGTACACAGTATATGTATGAGGTAGTAGTTGATGTTGTTATAGAGGCAAAAAGTGGCATATGCAGTAAGGCACATTGGGCATCCCTAAATAAGACCGTTCAGAGCACACTGTATATGTACCAGCAGTGGTGTAGATATTAGAGTAGTGTAAATAAATGTAAACAGTAGTAATTACATGTAAGCAGTAGTAATAAAAGTAAACAGTATTAATAAATGTAAACAGAGAATGTAAACAGTATTATGATTATAGGCAGTGATGTAATACAGACATTAGTGCAAGTATGAGAAGTAGTGCAAACTGTATGAGCACATGACCGAGAGTTTAGTGAAAAACTTTGTGTTGAGTGATAATGTGTGAGAAAGTTTTAGTGTTAAGGCAGTTCAAATGGGAGGGGGGGCAGAGCAGGCAGAGTGTTTAGCATTCTGACTGCCTGATGAACAGAGCTGTCTCTCAGTCTGCTGGTTCGAGCCTGGAGACTCCTCAGTCTCCTCCCTGATGGCAGTAGTCTGAAGCAGCTGTGTAGTGGGTGTGTGGGATCACCTGCCATGCGGTGGGCTTTCCGAGTGAGGCGTTTGCTGTGTAAGTCCTGCAGTGAGGGCAAGGAGGTGCCCACGATCTTCTCAGCTGGGCTGCACAGAAGTCTGTGGGAGTCAGTCTCCCCACCATCACAGACATTTACACCTCCAGATGCAGAAAAAGAGCCACCTGCATCATGAAAGACCTCACTCACCCAGCACACTCACTCTTTGCACCACTCCCCTCGGGACGGAGGTTGAGGAGCATCAAATGTAGAACCACTAGACTGAGGAACAGCTTCTACCCTGAGGCTGTCAGACTCATGAATAAATAAATAATAAGAATAAACACTGCAAAATGTCACATCATGCTGATACTGATCTGTTTCTTGTTGCTGCGTTCATCTGTGACCATCTGCTCATGTTCGTGCTGCTGTTTATAATGATGTTTTTCTACTACATTAGGGCTTAGTGTATTACTAGCTGATGTCTCTCTTAGTTAATCCTAGATGTTATTATTGTTTTTCTCTTGCATTTGTTGTTGGATGTAACTGGGACCCTGTGTACATAATCTCGTTTTCAACACATGTACTACATGCGGTGCAAATGACAATAAATTCTCTCTGACTCTGACTCTGACTCTGACTCTCACAATGCGCTGGAGGCTCTTGCGGCAGGATGCAGTACATGCACCAAACCACACAGTGATGCAGCTGGTCAGGACACTTTCTATGGCACCTCTGTAGAAGGTGCTCATGATGGGGGTTGAAGCTCCAGCCCTTTTCAGCTTGCGGAGAAAGTAGAGACGCTGGTGAGCCTTCTTTGCCAGTGCTGCAGTGTTCCTGCTCCAGGACAGGTCCTTTGAGACGTGCACTCCCAGGAACTTGGTGCTGTCTACTCTCTCCACTGCGGTGCTGTTGATGGTCAGAGGGGCATGTTGGGCATCCTTCTTCCTGAAGTCCACAACAATCTCCTTTGTCTTCTCCACGTTGAGAGTGAGATTGTTGTGTCCGCACCACAAGGCCAGGCGGCTCACCTCGTTCCTGTAGTCCGTCTCATCGTTGTTGCTGATGAGACCCACCACTGTTGTGTCGTCCGCAAACTTGATGAAGTGGTTGGAGCTGTACGATGGTGTGCAGTCGTGTGTTAGCAGGGTGAATAGAAGGGGGCTCAGCACACATCCTTGTGGGGCCCCTGTGTTCAATGTGATGGTGCTAGATGTGTTACTCCCGACCCGCACTGTCTGTGGTCTCCCGGTCAGGAAGTCTAGCAGCCAGTTACACATTGAGGTGTTCAGCCCCAGACTGTCCAGTTTAAGGATGAGCTGTTGGGGGATGATGGTGTTAAATGCCGAGCTGAAGTCGATGAACAACATTCTAACATAGGAGTCCTTCGTGTCCAGATGTGTGAGAGCTGTGTGAAGGGCAGAGGAGATGGCATCGTCGGTTGAGCGATTAGGTCGGTATGCAAATTGGAAGGGATCCAGGGAGTCAGGGAGGACAGATGTGATGCTTTTCATGACTAGCCGTTCAAAGCACTTCATCAGGATGGGGGTGAGTGCTACTGGGCGATAGTCATTGAGGCATGCGGGCGTTGCCTTCTTTGGGACAGGGATGATGGTGGTGGCTTTGAAACAGGTGGGGACGATGGCCTGGCTCAGTGAGATGTTAAAGATGTCCGTGAAGACCGCTGCGAGTTCCCCTGCACAGTCCTTCAGCACGCGACCAGGTATGTTGTCAGGACCAGAGGCCTTCCGGGCGTTAATCTTGATGAATGATCGCCATCTACATCTATACTCATTGGCCTTCAACCTAACTGAGACTTGATTTTACTTCATTTTATTGATTTTACCTGTGTAACTTGTCATTTTTGTCTATTTTAAAATTGAAATTTTAGTTCACTGTGTGTTAGTTTTGTGATTCTGTTTTTATGCTTTCTTTTATCTTGTTTGTAGCTAGTGTCCAGCACTTTGTTTCAGCTGTGGCTGTGTTAAAGCGCTTTATAAATAAAGCTGATGATGATGATGATGAAAATGGCTCCACGCAGTCTTTTCTGAACTGTCTTGATGACATTAGAGGGTGGATGGCACTTAATTTCCTCCATTTTAATGAAAAAAAGACAGAGGTTATGGTCTTTAAATCTAGTGCTCCTAACAGACCCACCACCTTTGATTTTTCCTCTTTGGCCCCATATAAAAAATCGATTGTGACAAATCTAGGAGTGAAAATGGACTCCTGCCTGAAACTTGACTGTTATATCAACAGCATAGTTAAGTCCTCTTTCTTTCAACTGAGGCGTCTGTAAAAAATCAAGCCCCTCCTTTCTAGGCACCACGTAGAGACAGTCTTCTTCTTTCGGCTTTTCCCTTTTCAGGGGTCGCCACAGCGAGTCATACTCCTCCACCTCACTCTGTCCTCTGCATCCTCTGTCCTCACTCCAACTACCTCCATGTCCTCTCTAACTGCATCCATATATCTCCTCTTTGGTCTCCCTCTTTGTCTTTTTCCTGGCAGCTGCATTTCTAACATCCTTCTACCAATATACCCACTGTCCCTCCTCTGGACATGTCCAAACCATCTCAGTCTGGCCTCCCTAACTTTATCTCCCAGTTGTTCAACATGTGCTGTACCTCTGATGATCTCATTCCTGATCTTATCCATCCTTGTCACTCCTAAGGAGAACCTCAGCATCTTCATTTCTGCCACTTCCAGTTCTTTCTCCTGTCTTTTTGTCAATGACACTGTCTCCAGACCATACAACATAGCTGGTCTCACCACTGTCTTGTAAACTTTTCCTTTGACCTTTGCTGACACCTTTTTGTCACAAATCACTCCTGAAACTTTTCTCCATCCACTCCATCCTGCCTGGACTCTCTTTTTCACCTCTTTACCACATTCCCCATTTTCCTGGACAGTGGACCCCAAGTACTTGAAGTCCTGCACCTTTGTGACCTCTGCTCCTTGTAGCCTCACTGTTCCACTGGCCTCCCTCTCATTCACACACATGTACTCTGTCTTACTACGACTGACTTTCATTCCTCTTCTTTCAAGAGCATACCTCCACCTCTCCAAGTTCTCTTCCACTTGTTCCCTGTTCTCACCACAGATCACAATGTCATCTGCAAACATCATAGTCCATGGGGATTCCTGCCTGACCTCATCTGTTAGTCGGTCCATCACCAGAGCAAACAAGAAGGGGCTCAGAGCCGATCCTTGATGCAATCCCACCTTGAAGCTATCTGTCACTCCTACAGCACATCTCACCACTGTCCTGCTGTCCTCATACATGTCCTGTACCAGTCTAACATACTTTTCTGCCACTCCAGATTTCCTCATGCAATACCACACCTCCTCTCTTGGCACCCTGTCATATGCTTTTTCTAAATCCACAAACACACAATGGAGTTCTTTCTGACCCTCTCTGTACTTCTCTATCAACATCCTCAAAGCAAAGATGGCATCTGTGGTGCTCTTTCTTGGCATGAAACCATACTGCTGCTCACAGATAGTCACCTCTTGTCTAAGCCTTCCTTCCACAACTCTCTCCCAGATCTTCATCGTGTGGCTCATCAACTTAATTCCCCTGTAGTTGCTACAACTCTGTACATCACCCTTGTTCTTAAAAATGGGAACCAGCACACTTCTTCTCCATTCTTCAGGCATTTTCTCACCCTCAAATATTCCATTAAATATTTGAGTCAAAAACCTCACTGCCATCTCTCCAAGACATTTCCAAACCTCCACTGGTATGTCATCAGGTCCTACTGCCTTCCCCTTCTTCATTCTTTTCAAAGCTTTCCGGACTTCACCCTCACTAATCTTTCCCACTTCCTGGTCCACAGTTTCTATGACCTCCACTCTTCTTTCTCTTTCATTCTCTTCATTCATTAGCTCCTCAAAGTAATCCTTCCATCTTCCCATCACACTCTCCTCACTTGTTAGAACATTCCCATTCCCATCTTTAATAAGCCTAACCTGCTGCACATCCTTTCCAGCCTGATCCCTCTGTCTTGCCAATCGGTACAAGTCCTTCTCACCCTCTTTAGTGTCCAGTCTCCCATATAACTCATTGTACGCCCTCTGCTTTGCCTTAGCTACTTCCCTCTTTGCTCTATGTCCCATCTCCTTATATTCCTGTCTCCTCTCTTCAGTCCTCTCACAGTCATATTTCTTCTTGGCTAATCTCTTTCTTTGAATGGCGTCCTGCACTTCACTATTCCACCACCAGGTTTCCTTATCATCCATTCTCTGTCCAGACACTTAAAAATACAACATCAGCCGTCCGAAGTGCTGTACAAAGACAAAACAAGCACAAAACAATAAAAACAATCATATAAATAATCAGAACATCACAAGTAAAAGAATACAACATTAAAACAGAGATGAGAATTCACTCTGGGTTAAAAGCCAACAAAAAAAAGATGTGTTTTTAAACGAGTTTTAAAAACAGAGATTGATGGGGCCTGCCTGACCTTCAGTGGCAGCTCGTTCCACAATTTGGGAGCCAGAGCTGAAAAGGCTATGTCTCCTCTGGATTTATAAAAGGTTTTTGGGACTGCTAAAAGCATCTGATCAGAGGATCTAAGAGCACGTGATGGCACATAAAGGTGAAGCAGTTCTGACAAATAAGAGGGACTAAAACCGTTCAAAGACATAAAAACAAACAATAAAACTTTAAAATGGATTCTAAACTGGACAGGAAGCCGATGAAGGGACATTAAAACTGGAGTGATGT